>CANXYC010322056.1:0-33394 GCA_948193065.1 Aleurites moluccanus | reverse complement strand
TGTAACAGCACAAACTTGGTACTCTTCAAAATTCTGAAGACCCATTTCCAAATATTTATAGAACTCTGGCATATATTTTGCAAAATCAGGACCAGATGCATAGGCAAGGGCTCCAATTGCTAGCATTGCCTCCTCATGCACGGTTGCACTTCTGCAAGCAAAAACCCTCAGGAAAAGCCCCATTATTTGGTCTGCATATTGCATGAACACCATCTTAGTAGGCTCTGTTGAACCTAACTTCTGAATGATGACTTGTAAGCACCCACAAAGGAGGCCTTGCAACTCTCCTTGTTTTTCCCTCTCATCAGATGCAAGCTTCTGCCCTTCGAGAGTTGTATGAAGCTCTGTCATGATGACAGGTACAAGCTGCAACACCAAGGGTGCTGTGTCATCAGTTGAGCACCTCACAACTTCATTCAGTGTTTCATATGCAGCAGTCCTTAACCGGGACTCTCCAGCATCTTCTCTGTGGGTAACAGTTAGAAGAGCATGCACAATTTCCTGGAAATAAGGTGTCAAGGGAGATGATGGGCCTGACTCTTCATAACCTTGAGCAAGGAAATAGAGGGCGCCGCATGCCTTCTCAGCCACATTTGGAACATCCTTCATGCTTTGGAGCAAAACTGTTATGATCTGTTGGCAATTTGCTTGAGTAATTATGGGTGTATCCATAGTTGAACCATGAAGGAATTCAAAGATTCGTCCCAAAGTCCATGCAGTAGTGTCCTTCACATGGTTATTTGGGTCCTTTGTTAAAGCAGTAAGCATGAAATTTAATGCAACATTAACAAGAGGTGTCAACTTGTCAGGAGAAGGTCCCTCTAAGATTGAGCCAAAAGCATATGTTGCTGCCTCCCTTTGCCTCCAATCTGGTTTTGTTATATTTTCTTCAATGAATGGCATAACAAGCGTCACGATATCATCCCCCACAGTCCTTGCAACCAAACCAAGGCATGTGCCCCCTGCCATTGCAATGTTCCATGCCCCTTCATCCTGATCCTGGTCCTCCTCTTGCTTAAGGAGGGTTTCCAACAACATTGGGACAAGAGCAGGGAGTGCCTGCTTGATAAAATAAAAACAAGGGATATCAGAATCCCCAGTGAAATCACCACCATATTCTTCCAAGATGTCTATCTCCTCATCACAAATTGAACTCCAAAACTCAATTGCCTGAAGAGCCACAGGTTCCTCATCTTCCCTCACAGCCTTTGCTGTAATGTTAAAGATGTCTTGCATATAAGGAGCTAATTTCTCATAATACATTGATGAAATGGAGACCAAACATTCAAAAGCTGCTTGCCTCATCTTCACTTCTGGAGACAAAGTAGTCTCGCATACAACTCTCATTATATAGTCGCGCTCCATATCATTGCTAAAATTTGCTTGAGCAAAGCCTAGAGCATTGTACAGTGCTCGAGTAGCAGCAAGCCTCACATCATTGTTTGCTTCAGATGCATTCATACCTTGAACTACGGCTGTAAGGATTTTATTTACGTGATCTTGATCCACAACATCAGGAGAGATTTCCTCGCACAAATATCCAAGAGTCTCCAGCGTTGCTTGCTTAACATGAGCCGGTAGCTGGTGAATATTAGACAAAAGTGATCCTATCAACTCAGGCCACTGTTTCTGAGGTAGCTCAATGCCAGCAATCTTGGCAATTACTTGACAGGCAGTTGACCGAGCATCAGATACTGGGGAAGAGAGGGTCTTAAGCAAGCACGCCTTTATTTGACTCTTTATAGCAGCATCCAGTGACAACCATCTCTGAACAAGCTCAAATTTTCTATGTTGTTCCTTGGCATCCAAGGCATTCTTCAGTATGAGGCCTCCTAATTTACGACTATCAACAGGCTTATCATCATTAGCTAGCTCTCCAGATAGTGATAACAGAAAAAGAGGTAGGTTTTGCTCCTGAAATTGTTTCAAGCTTTCCTCTGCATGTTTCCTCACATTTCCGTCTATCGATTGTGCATTCAAAAGGACTTGGGTAACCTCCATTGCCATAGTTTATCTGAAAGTATCAAATATGAAATAATCAGATTCATAAAACATTGCATCTCACCGGTCCATATAATAGCTCTTCAACTCAACAGAACAGGGAAAAAAAAAAGCAACTTTAAAAAGGGTATGAGAAAAAAAAATGAAAGGCGAAAATTTTGAATACTATGGTTTTTTATTCAGGACGCTCCACAAACCCCTTTTGCTCTCCCTCTGCCACTTATCCAGTCAACTTGGTTTTATGCTTTAATTATATTGGATTACTACTCCTGTTTTGTTGGATTTTTCAATTATTATTCTCGACAAACTGAATATGTAAAAGCTTATATATCAGCATTCTTACTAATATCCAAAACCAACCAATACTGATTAATATACTAAACCTAAGCTTTTAAAAAAAAACATCAATTTAGTGATCAAAATCTCGAAACATAATCCCAAATACAATATATTATCAAATCACTACCACAGACTGTTGAATTAACTATCTAAATCACTCTCAATCACTTGAATTAAACTAATACTATTCAGCAAAACGGTATCAAATAACCATATCACAGTAAAGTAAACAAATCAATACTGACACTCAAAATTAAGCATTCTACTCCCAAAAATAAAAAATTAACAGTAAATCAAACCAACCGCCATTAAGAAACAATCTGATAAAATCCAAAAAAATAGTAATAATTAACAGAAAACAGATCATCGATATTATACATTGAGAACAGAAATTGAAATCAGAATAAGATTGGAAGATCAAATATCCAAATCGATTGGAATAAAAAACCCTAAATAACAGCGATAATACAAACCTGAAAGTATAACGAAACTGATTTAGAGAATATAGGGAAAGATCGAGAAGACTGAAACTGCGCCACTCCAACCCTAGCACACACTGCGAAACGGAGAGAGCGAGAAAAATGAAGAAGAAGACGCGGACGTGAAGCTACACTTGAATTAACTCAAATCAAATAATAATAATAATAATAATTAGTATTTTTTTTCATATATTATGGGAATTATTGGTTGCTTCACGCTCCATAGTACGAGTATTTATAGGGTCCCACTTTGTGGCTGGATATGAATCGATCACAAGGGGCAAAATTGTTTTTATTGTAGAAAGTAGATGACTTGAGGTTTAAATTGGCCCTTATAGTTTTTATGAAGGTCTAATTTTTGGGCAAATAGGTTAGTCAATTTGCAATTTTAGCTTACGTATGCGCAGTACTCACTCTAATTTAAAAATATAATATCCATTAATAATTGATAAATAAAAAAATAATTCAAATATTAAAAGTGTAATTGTAATAAAAATTGGAAGATTTATAATTCTCAAATTCCTAGATCCCCAAAATCTTAAAAATTTGGAATTGAAGAATCTTCTACCAGAAATATTTGAAGAGCTGGAGAATGGAGTCGACATCATCAATCAATAGTTTCAGGTCTTTAAATTTGATGTATTATCAAGGAAGAAATCGGCTACAATATGATTATGAACATTTAGAGAAGTTTTGCAATTATAAACTGAAAATACTTGTATGGATTTCGTAGAGCGACGGTAATCCTGGTAAATGATTTCTCTTTAAATAACCAATTAACTGTTTAAAAAAACAAAAAAAGAAGAAAAGATATAGGAAATAGTTGATATATGGTGCAATTGGTTTTTGTATATCATGGGTGATTTTGAGTTTGTTTCTTGTATCAACTATGGAATAGTTAAGGGTGAAATGAGAGAAATTCTAATATGATATATTGAATATTAATACCATTTTGGGGTTTTTGTGGGTGTTAAATGGAATTAATTAATGTTATCCTAATTTTGAGGGTTTTATATGTATTATGTTAATATTAAATTATAAAATTTATAGTTGTTATAAATTCATTATCATTTGATTGAGTTTTGCTTGTGATTTATATATTGAATGAAAAAAAATTGAATGGGACCCTTGAGTTTAGTGATTATATAATATATATCAATTGGAGTAAGTATGGTGATTATGAACTATGTGCTAAAATGTTGCTTTCACAATATCTACATTCATATGGTAGAATTTGATTGAAAATATGAAAAAAAAAAATCTTCATATATAAATATATTATCATTAGAAGTTAGGGAAATTCTTTATATTTTAATATCACTTGTCACATACTTATTTTATTAAAAAATAAAATAATTTCATCTTGTATTGATGCACAAAATAAAATCCCCTTTACAACATATGTCTTTTTCCTTTTGTATTCTTATATAGCAACATAATTTGCAGATAAAAAAAGAACCATATTTCTACTGATATTCACCCATATGTCCAAAAATTAAATTGTTGTCCACATGCTTTTAAGATAATTTTATCAATATTTCCAAATAGGCTTAACATGCTTGAGTTTTTGTTGAGGTTTCTGCATAAGAGTACTTGATGCCTTCTGTAGAAAATTTTGAGGTATTGCACTCATTCCACCATGAGACGTGAATTGACTTATGTTGGTTATGACAGAAGTAAGTATTGTAAAAGTGTTGATTGTGCCAACATTTGGTGCAACACTCTTGAAGAAAGTACCATCAGCTGATAAGTTGTCTTGAAGAAAAAAGAGTTTGCTATGTTCCTAAAGAAAGAACAATCAATTGGTGCAACTGCTCTAATGAAAGAGCCAGTAGATGGTGCGACATGTATTATGAAAGCTCCAATATTTGGTGCAACATTTTTTGTGTAATTGTTTGATTATGATGCAATAGGCCTGATGTGAGATGCATTAATTTGTTTTGTAGCAGCTTTGATGCTTCTGTCAGAAGTTTATGAAGAAGGCCTAAGATCCAAAAGTTGGTTGAATAGCTCTGGCTGAAGCAAATTGGCTAGTAAAACCTTCATGCATATGTTGTGATAGTGGGATCATTGATCCTTTATTCTGAATTTGGTGCTTTTATTAGGACTTGGGATAGGTGGAATGGACATCAGGTTTGCCCCATGTGATCTTAGATTTTGAATACTTGTGATAGTAGCTGCATGCATTCTTCTCATTTTTACAGGAGGCTCAATTGAATTGCTTTTGTCTAATTCAGTTTTCGAAGTTGCAGCATTGGTATTGTTTATTTACATCTTTTTAAATCACCAATTTCTTGTTGGTTTTTCTGCAGCTATCTCATTGTTACAAATTTCTCTCTCCCCCTCCCCTAATTTTAGGCCTTTCGATTAGAATTTTTCATATTTTGGATTTGAGTCATAAATGTTTATAGGAGGATCATTTGTGATCTTCCTTTGTTTATCTAAAGGAACATGATTTCTCTTTTTTAAAACTTTTTCACCTACTAAACCAGGCTGTATAATTATATATGTGACCACAATTAACATGTTGTCATAGTCGTTGTGTCTATAACTAAAAACATACATAAATTGAACTTTGTTTCAATTTATTACACTTCTTATAAATTGAGATTCAAAATAAGAAAATACTCGTATTCCAAATGACACTCCTTGTATCTTCAGAAATAAATACACCAACTCTAGCGATATTGCTTTTGCAACTTCTAAAATTTAGTGCAAGAGATTCAGTAACTATCATTTCTTTGCATTTGGTATGTGGGTTTTGAGCACTTGTGTTCTGAATTGTTTTCTTCATAACTAGCTCATTAATCTTGATTCCTTTCATAGGACCTCTAGGATTCCAATATTGTCCTCAATAACATTCATTAAAAATAATAAAATTATCAAACTTTAATTATAAATAATCTTAAACAAATAAAATATAATTCAATAAATTACAAAAGAAGGTAAATATATTACAAATGCTTTTTGGGGGAATATTGAAGGAGTATAAAGTAAAGTTTGTATTGATGGATTATAAGTTTGCACATCTTAGTTAAATGACGTATCCTGATATGTTAAAAATGCATTATTCAATTAGAAATAAAATATACATGTTTACCAAATTTTTTAAAAATTTCAAAATGCCATAAAACGTAAAATCACTTGCCTCATTATAAGACATAAGAATTGAAGTGATCTACATTATTCACTTGCCACATTTATCCTTTATTTAACTTGATATTAAACAACATCAAATAAAGATTAACAGATTTATTAAGAAAATACATAATATGGAAAACAATCAACAAGGATAGTGAGAAATAGAAGGGAAGGACTTACATTGTGATTTCTCCATTTGAAGCTCAATTTATTATGACCTGCATTTTTACAGACTAAACATTTAAGTGGTAATCCATTTTTTGACATCTTCCCACTTTTCTTCGGTTCATATCTACCCTTGTTTATGTTATTCTTTTCCTATCGGGCTTCTTTTAACCTTAAGGTGGATCAATTATAGGTTTTCCAGTTTTAGGCCACATAGAAGCTCTTTTGATATGTTGGAAAGAAAAAACATATGATTTCGAGTAAGTTTCTTTCTTATACCAATGGAAAATGTAATCCGTCAATCAGGCTAGGGAAAGAGCGATTGGGGGTGGGGTGGTGGTATTGGGTAGCAGAAAGGTTGGCAGCAAAGATGAGTGAGAAAGAGGAACGAAGAGGTAGGTAGTGGTGGTGGTGATGATGCAAAAGCTAGTAGACTTGCATGCTAATGTAGACGCAGGGCGGAAGAAATGTGAGGAAATATGTTAGAGTTTTGGGTGTGGGTGAGAAAGGATATTTTGGTTTTGTGGATTTGGTGCTCTACTTTTGTGAGCATGCCAACATATCCCGTCGAATGGGTGTCAAAATCTGACATAGTTCTCCTCTCTTGCGAGAGGATTTTTGGTCTAGTTGGAAAAGGAATTTGGCTTTTGGTCTGGTCAAAGGCTAAGTTTGGTTCAGTCCCATTGATCAATCTTAGATTGATAATTTTACATTTGGGAGAAGTTTGATTATACCTTTTTTCGGGCGCGTCGGGTCGATAATGGTTAGATAGTCCTTCCACTTCCGACTTTGGCAGAGGTCTGATTAATTCAATGAGAATTAATCGGAGGCTTGATTAGTTGCATTTCACAGAGAACCAATGGCGACGGTTTTTGATTAATGAGAAGGAAAACCCTGGACACGAGCTTTGGTCAGTCAGTGGCGATGATTTTCAATCAATGAGAAAGAAAACCCCGGACTTGAGCTTTTGTCCCTTGGTGGTGGTAGTTTTCAATCAATAAGAAAGAAAACCCTGGATGTAAGCTTTGGTCAGTTCCAAATCCTATGACTCAAAGAGAGTCGGATATACTTGCTCGGGTTGCTAAAAACTAAGTGGTGACAATGTTGCCAACCCTGTTGGGCGGTAGATGCTTGCATGGCTGGTGGTAGCTCCATTTCAGGTCTTTCGGGTATGTTTTGGTCTTTCAGATCAATTTCAGGTCTGTTTGGGTATGCATTTCAAGTGTTTCGGGCCTTTTGAAATAATTTCAGATGCTTTTAGGTCTGTTCCGGGATGTCTGTATCTGCTTTAGGAGGTGCCGGGTTAGTTTTAGGCCTTTTGAGCCTACTTAGGGTTTTCAGGTCTGATTAGGGCTTTTTAGCCTGTTTGGAACTTCTGAGTTTGTTTCTGAATACCATTTTGCTCAGCATGAGTATGGTTTGGTTCTAAGGGCTTCGATGTCTGTGTGGGAGGCCACTCTGCTTGGTACGAGTCTAATTTGATTCAGGGTGCAAAAATCATGTGTTCACAGTTGCCCTATTGTCCGTAGCAGTCCCGACCGGTGAGCAGGATGGTAGTGAACTGTGCCTTTTTCTGTCTGCTCGAAGTGAGGATGACGCATTCTGAGGTTACTCGGGACCATGTGTGTCAGATGTGCTTTGATCTGGGGAGTTTTTTATTTTCTTTTCATTTTCCATTTCTGATATTTCTTGCAAAACATAAATAATATGAGTCAAATTCATACAAATAGTAGCTTTAAGCATAGAGAAAATTCACACAGTTGCAGTGGAATTGATGGTGTCGTGATTCAAGTTGAAATGGGCAAGATATCATAATTTCGGGCATTCTTAGGGAACCACAAGACATAATGGTCATTTTGGGATTCATTTTCTATAAATAGAAGTGCACCCCTCACTTTCCTTTCACTCTTCATTTCAACATTTTCTTTATCTCTCTTCACTTTTTCTCTCAAATGGCTTCAGTTACGGATAACACTTTCAGTCGTCATGACTATGAGGCATAGCGGGGCAATCTAAACCTAAAGAATCTGCTGCTGGAGCTGGACCACAATGTATCTTCGACAAGTGAAATGGAGGTAAGCATTCTGCTCTTTTCCTCATTTTTTTGTTGCTTTTATTTTTAATGCTGCACTTTTTTATACTCTTTTATTTATTTATTTAGAATGAAATACTTAGGAATAGAGGTGGTAGGTCCAATTTACCATTTCTAGCCTCATTTTTTACTAAGGGGCATCCAGTTAGGACCATTTTAGAGCCTACGAGCATAATCTCATTTCTCCAGGTACAAATTGCCTCTGAGAGCGACATTAGTCTGATTAAGGCCCTTGTAGAGAGGTTGTAGGATATGACCAACACCTTTCACCTACCCTGTGGTGAGATGACTGTTACGCCTTTGGATTTGACTATGCTGATAAGGATTTTGGTTTGGTTCTCGCTCGCTTGCTTTCCATGACGACTGGAGGACCACTTACTCTGAAAGGGAGTTGTATGACATCTTCTTTGAGCACCCTACTAGGAAGTGTGTTACTATTCCTTGCATATGATTGCAGGAGCGATTACAGTCATTGGCACCCTTTGCTAGACAGGGTATCTCATTTGAGTCTGTGGTGAAGATTATGGTTATGATATTTGTTGAGTGCACGTTTGGTCACACCTGCCGCGACACAGTTGACATGAATCTTTTGAAAAATTTGAGGGATTTGAGCATCCTTGGTGAGTATGATTGGGGTGGGGCAGTCTTAAGCAAGGTATACTGGGAGATGTTGTACCTGTCCTATGGCGTATATTTCTCTTTTGGTGGTACTCATGTCATATGAGATGTGTGTATGCCATATGTTAGTTCCTTTTTCTCTTTATTCTGATGGTTTGATTGTCTGTTTGTTCTAACTGTTTGACTATCTGATTGCTCTAATTTGTTGTATTGCATGACTGTCTGGTCATTTATCTGCTCTGATTTGTTGTACTGCATAACTGTCTGATCGTCTGTCTACTATGACTGTTTGATCTCATTTGTTCAGGCTTGGGCATATGAGTACTTCCCTATTATTGCCCCTATTCTGTCTTCACCCTGACTGAATCTATTTCTAATGGGACTACGATGGAAGAAAGATTTTTAGACAAAGACTGATAGGACTGACTATGCCACCTTTAGAGCCTTTTTCAGATCAGTGACTCTTGGAAAAGTGTGATTATTATCATCCATATGTTTCCTTTTTGTGCTTTACTTATTGCATGGTGCTTATGCAGATTTGATCGAGACCTTTTATAGATAGGTTAAATTTGATGCCACTTGTGTTTGTGACTTGTCTAGTTTTGTCTTAGTCATGGGTGTTGCTTTGCTTTCCATACTATCGTGTGTACTACTTGTGAGAGAGAGTCAGTGCTCAGGTTATTGGTACTAGAGGAGTCCCTCTGCATCCTTCTGTTGACATGAGGTGAGGTCCATCCATTCCTGCTACAGAGGAGGCCTTTTGGGGAATTCCTTGGTTCCAACTCCAAAGTCGGGGGAGTCTTATGATATTTTTTGTAGCACTCGCCTAATAGGCAGAGTCAAAGATCCTTGTAGAAGAACTATATTGGCTATTGGTACTGCTGGAGACATTGTTCTGTATTCTTCTTCCCATTCTTCTATTCAACCCAACATTTGTGCTACGACTGGTCTTTCTGCTTCAAGAGGAGCCTCAAGGCCTGATGGGGGAATTGGACTTAGACAAGATCGATATGCTTGGGTAACTGGCATGTAGCTATCTGGAGAGGTCCTCTATGCTGCTGCTGATGGAGGGATGTATACTTTTCATGACTCGGATGTTGTTCATCCCTTGGCTCTACCATGTCCTTATAAAGATTAGGTACGCATCGTGTTGTATTGTGTTCATGCCTTAGGAAATGATCCTTTAGCAGTAATCTTGATTTTGTCTTAAGTTTTTCTAATATAGATCCCTCCAAAGTGGGCACGTCATACTTATCAAATGACGCGTAGGTTGGAGTTGGTTTTGTCTGGCATGCTCACCCGACTGGAGATTGCTGAGGGTCAACCCCAATAGCATGATGGCACCCCTAGCATTGTCGTAAGGGACATTAGCCTCTGATGTTTGCTTTCATTTGGCTCTATAATTTGTTAGTAAAAAATATAATATGTACGACATGTAATATTTATGGTTATGATGAATGCTATGCATGAGAGACTCTGCTTTTCTCAGGATAACCTTTTCTGTAAAATTTTGTATTTTGACTGAAATGCATATATGCAATTATAATTGAATAGTGTAAGTGAAAATGTGATTGCGTACTGTTAAATGGGACTTTATGCATCGAAAATACCCTAGTCTGCCCTAAAAACATTGATTTTGCATATTTTTGGGTCCGATTTCACCGAAACGGGGCTGCCACTAGCCTTTGCAGTTGTTGCCACTAAGCTAGCATGGTATTGCTGCTTAAGAGAGTAAGCGGTGTCGCCACCACTTGGTGGTGTTGCCACCAAGCTCTTTTGGTGGTACCACCAGACCTACTATGTGGCACTGCTTTCTATCTTTAGTGGTTGACCCCTTCCAATATCTGATTTTTCTGTATTGTGCCATTTCTCTCCCTCTATATAAGGTCTACCAACTCCATTTATTCCTATATTTGACTCATTATCAAATCCCCTTTAGGTTTTCTTAGGTTTTTCATCTATGATTTTCTCTCAATGGAGCCTTCTTTCAGTCACTGCATGTACCTGTGGACCAAGAGTCTCAATAAGGAGGAAAAAGTGCATTTAGGGCGATATGGTATTAATTTGGTTTTGACCTTACGAGATGTGAAGGTGGACTCAGAGTTTCTGAGGGCATGTCTCGAGTTTTAGGACTCGACTGATTATGTGTTCTGTTTTGGGACAAGTATAGAGGAGATGTGTCCTATATTTGAGGAGTTCAGTTCTATCCTAAGTAGCAGTTTAGAGGCCCCTCTAGCTATCTCAATGTCATGACCCATTTTTGGATCGTGACGGTCCTAGGATGCGGGAGATGCCAATGGCGACCGGCACCCGTAGAACCCAGTATTACATGCATAATCTATAACTATCAATTAATTATCCAATTTACTTAGTTACCATTCATTTTGTTATTCTGTAATTATTTCTGTAATCTAATGCTGTTGGCTGTCGTAATTGTCATCACATCTCATATTATCATTATATATCATAAAACATCATCACATATATATAAATGTTCATATCCTAACTGTCCCATACATACCCCATGGAGCAGCTAGATTATGAACATCAAAATACAAAATTCAGAATATAGATATCAAATGAAAACAAGCAGAAATCCTCGGATGAAAGACGATGGGATTCTGCAATCTACTCCTCTCTTAAAAGGGTAACAAAACAAAAGGGTGAGTATATAAGATATTTAGTGAATCTATATGCATCATCAAATAATTAATAAATAAAAAATGGAACAATGGTGCCAACAGGTCATGATAAACAATTTACAGAATCAATAACAGGTGATAGAATAGTCAATGAATATATCATAGGTTCGATATCATATGGAAAGACAGATAAAGGGATGGACTATATGAAATCATACAATCTCTAGTAGAATCAATATGGACTATATGCGAACATACAATCTCCAATAATATTCATATTAGTAAGCATAAGACAAATCAGATCTTATGGCCAGGACCATAACCCTTCCTAACTAGGGCACCAATAATACAATGTGCACATCACAGACAATATTTTTCCACTACCCTGTCGGAACGGTAGCTCTGTCAAGCCACATTACGATCAATATAAGGAAACAACATATCGATGGATACCATTATGAAATAATGGTATCCTCCATATCAATAAGCTCAATATCAATCAATCAATTATCAATAGAATCAATGACATTGCAATAGATGATATATAAATAATGACAAGTGGTTTGGTAATCAATAAAGACATGAAACAAAAGTTAGCTCGGTAAAGAAAAACGGTAGGCCAATTGGCATGCCAATGTCGCTGGCGACAATGGTAGACTTATGGAATAAAAAGCAATAGGCCAAGGCAAAAACAACTAGGCATTTAATCAAACACTTGGTGGGCACAAATTAGCAAGCCAATAGGTTAGGTTTTGGTGCAAGTTTGGCTTCCCCATTTCAATAAAAAAACAAACCACATTGGCAACAACACAATAGGTATAAAAAAAAACAATATTAAACAACATAAAATGGATCAAATTGGCTATGCATTTCAAAGGAAAAATCAAGCAAAACCAAGGTAAGTGAATAGTAACTTGCATTCGGATAAAATGGGGGAAATGGGGGAGGTTTCTAATCATCAATCCAATGTATTAGGCATATTATTTGATACATATAAGACTCACCTAACCCTTCCAAATGCTTTGAAAAATTGATTTCCACTCAATTTCTTCAAAGAAGGCAATTAGCATAACTTGTGTAATCTTTGAATTCTACACCAAATTAACCATCAATTAGTTACCTAATGGCTTCCAATTAATATATTGTAACATCAATTAACATAAACTAGCTCTAATCAATATAGCTAAAACATACAACTTCAATTAAGTTAGGCAATTTGGGCATTTCTATTAAAATGCATTAATTAATGCAATTTAACCTAAAACCCATTCAATTCAACCTTAAAATCATCTAACTAAACCATAAAATTGAACAAACAACTTTCTTACCTTGATGGAGTATTCCACCCGAATTCTTTAGGCTATTCCTCCTTGTTTTCCTTTAGCTTTTCAAGCAAATTGATAGTAGGAAATGGTAGAACTAGGTTTGTATTTAAGTTTTCTATCAATTTTCCTTAAGAAAATTGGTTGGAAAATGAAGAAATGGATGGGAGAAAGGGAGAAGGGAGGTTCGACCACTTTAGAGAAAAGAAGAAGAAGATGCAAAATTTTTCTAAGTGTTGCCTTTTATACTAAAATCATATAGCAAATTATATTTTAGTCCTTAAACTTTCAAGTAATTAGGTTTTAACCCTAACTTTTTCTGTAATTTATTCTGTCAATTCTATCAAGATTTGGATTTCAATGTGGGGAGTCAATAAGCTTATTTTAATTTATACTTATTTATAAAAATAGTTTCAGAGTTATTCTGTAACTCCGATGGACCAATTTCCACTATTCATCTTAAAGTTTCATTTATTTACAGTTTTGCCATTGGTTACTTTTTCAGTGTTCCTAAATATTTTCCATTTCTTTCTTTTTACCAAAATTACACATGCATTAAGGTGATCTTTTACCCCCTAGTCAAATTCAGAAATTTTTCTGTTGACCGGACTGCTAATTTCTTGGCAATGTTCCCGACACAGCCGATTTCCGAAAAAGTAATTAGTTCATTTTCTAACTGTGTCTCTAAAATTATTTCCCATCATTTCAAGACTTTTGAACCACATACTGAGAATTAAATCATGCATATGAGTTAGGACTTTCTAGGGTATTACATTCTACCCCCTACAAATAAATTCGTCTTCGAATTTAAATAAAATACATACCTCACTATTGGAACATGAATGGATATCTGCTTCTCATCTCCTGTTTACTCTCCTATGTGCACTCCTCCATTGACTGGTTTCTCCAAAGCACCTTAACCATAGGGATCTCCTTGTTCTATAGCTGTCTGACTTGTCGATCAACAATCTCCACTGGATACTCCTTATACGACAAGTCTTCATTGAGTCCCACATCTTGTATCTCCGATATATGTGATGGATCAAACACATATTTCCATAACATCTAGATGTGGAAAGTCGGATGTACATGGCTCATATTGGGTGGAAGAGCCAATCTATAGGTCACATTACCTATCTTCTCAAGAATCTCAAATGGGCCTATAAACCTTGGTGACAACTTTTCCCTCTTCCCAAATCTCATAATTCCCCTCATCGGTGAGATCTTAAGGAAGACATGATCACCAACTGCAAAATGTACATCCTTCCTCTTCGGATCAACATAATTCATCTGTCTACTGAAGGCAGTCTTCATCCGATCTCTGATCATAGGCACCTTTTCTATAGTTTCTCTGATCAACTCTAGCCCCTCTAGCTACTTCTCCCCTGGCTCTATCCAACACACTGGAGATCTATATTTTCTACCATATAGTGTTTCAAATGGAGTCATACCAATAGAAGAGTGGAAACTGTTATTATAAGAGAACTCAATCAATGGTAGATAGTAATCCCAGTTACTTTTGAAATGCAGAACACACAATCTAAGCATATCCTCTAAAGTCTAGATTGTCCTCTCTGACTGTCCATCAGTCTGCGGATAAAAAGTAGTACTGAACCATAACTGGGTACCCATGGCCTCCTGAAACTTTTGCCAAAATCGTGAAGTAAACTGTGTACCTCTCTCTAAAATGATCATCAAAGGAACTCCATGAAGTCTCACAATCTTATCTACATACAACTGTGTATACTGAGCTGTCATATAACTGGTCTTAACCTCCAGAAAATAAGCAGATTTCGTCAACTGGTCTACAATCACCCATATGGAGTCATAAACCCTCGTAGTCCTCAGTAGACCAATACAAAATCCATAGTAACCTACTCCCATTTCCACTATGGCAACTCAATCTCCTGAAGCAACCCTGATGGCTTTTGATGCTCAAACTTAACCTGCTGATAGGCTAAACATTTGGAGACAAACCATGCTACATCTCTCTTCATACCAGGCCACCAATATACATCTCTCAGATCTTGGTACATCTTGGTAATCCCTGGATGTACACTGTATGCTGAGTAATGAGCCTCTTTCATAATCCAATCCCGTAGCCCATCCATATCAGGTACACATATACGCTTCCCACACTTCAATACACCATCCTCCACTGTAAACTCTGTCATTTTTCCATTATGCACATCTCCTTTAAGCTTTAGTAGATAAGAATCCCTATCCTGAGCCACTTTAATATCATCAAGCAATAATGACATCACCCAAAATTGGGCTATCAAAGCTTGGTTCCAATCCTAGGATCCCAAATCCAACTCCATTCCCATATCTGCCAAATCCCTCATCTCTCGGATCAAGGGTCTCCTGCCAACCACAATATGAGCTAGACTGCCCATGGATTTCTTGCTCAGTGCATCATCCACTACATTGGCTTTACCCTGGTGATAAAGGATTTCATAGTCATAATCTTTAAGTAACTCCACCCATCTGTACTGCCAAAGATTCAGATCCTTCTGCTGAAATATATACTGTAAACTCTTATGATCAACATATATCTCACATTTCGATCCATATAAGTAGTGTCTCCAAATCTTCAATGCAAATACCACAGCTGCAATCTCCAAATCATGAGTTGGATAATTTGCTTTATGCTTCTTTAACTGACGAGAAGCATAAGCAATTACTCTTGTTCTGCATCAGTACACACCCCAATCCGATCCGAGAAGCATCACAATACACAGTGAATTTCTCCCATTCTGATAGCAATGCTAATACTGGAGCACTGGTGAGGCAAGACTTCAAAGTTTGAAAACTGCGCTCTCACTCATCAGTCTACAGATAACGCTCCTGTTTCCACATCAGCCTAGTCAACGGAGCTGCAATCCTAAAGAAATCCTTCACAAACCTCCTATAATACCCTACCATACACAAAAAACCTCAGAAACACTGGTAGGCTAAGGCCAATTCACAACTACTTCAATCTTCTGAGAATCCACCTTAATACCATCCTTGCATATAATATGCCCAAGGAAATACACTTTGGTTAGCCAGAAATGGCATTTAGATAGCTTAGCATACAACTGATGCTCTCGAAGTGTCTGTAATACTATCCTCAGATGCTCTATATGCTCCTCCTCACTCCTAGAATAGATAAGAATGTCATCAATGAATACAATGACAAACTTATCCAAAAATGACCATAACACCCTGTTCATCAGATCTATGAAAGCAACCGGTGCATTGGTAAACCCAAATAGCAACACCAAAAACTCATAATGCTCATATTGGGTCCTGAAAGCAGTCTTAGGTACATCACCCTTCTTAATCTTCAACTGGTGATACCTAGACCTCAGATTAATCTTCGAAAAATATCCAACATCCTACAGCTGATCAAATAAGTCACCTATTTGTGGCAATGGATACTTGTTCTTCATTGTCACCTTGTTCAGCTGCCTATAATCTATACACATCCTTAAAGAGCCATCCTTCTTCTTTATAAATAATATCGATGCACCTCAGGAGAACTACTTGGTCTGGTGAACCCTCAATCCAATAGCTCATGTAACTGCACCTTCAATTCCTTCAATTCAGCTAGAGCCATTCTATATGGAGGAATGAATATAGGATCAGTGCCAGCATGTACCTCAATCTTAAACTCAATCTCCCTATCTGGAGCCAATCTTAGCAACTCCTCAGGAAACACATCAGGAAACTCCTGAACTACTGGTATCTGATCAAGATCTACAGAAGACTTTTGCACATCTATCACATGAGCCAAATAGGCTGAACAACCTTTCCCAATCATCCTCCTAGCCTGGATAGCAGAAACCATATTAACCCTGAACTCCCGTATGTCACCTTGAAACTCAAACTCTGGCTGCCCCTCAAGCTGAAACCTAACCTTCTTCCGATAATAATCAATAATCACCCGATGCCTTGTAAGCCAATCCATACCCAAAATAACATCTAACTTTAATACAGCCAACTCAATTAGATCAGCATGCAATATGTTACCATCAATCTCAATCACACAGTCAGGATAAAAATAATCCACATCAACACTCTCACCCATAGGAGTAGCAATCACCAAAGGCACATCTAATAATTTTCTTTCCTTATTCAATTTAGGTGCAAAGTGTGGTGACACAAAGGAATGAGTAGCATCAGAATCAAATAAGGCATTTACAATCTCATTCTGGATCAGAATAGTACCTATGACCACATTGTTTGATCTTTGAGCCTCCTGGGTATTGACTGCAAATACTCTGCCCTGACCCTTGCCAGCTGGGGCCTGACTACCACTGGGAGCCTATCCTGCTCTGCTTCTGCTTCTGCCTGAAGCCTCTCTACCCACATTATGACTCATTTGTACCATCGGTTGAGAAACCATAATAGATGGCTGCTGCTCAGCCTTCAATGGACATCTGTTAGCATAGTGACCCTACTGGACACATCTCAAACAAGCACCAGTCTGTCTTCAACACTCCCCTCCATGTCTCCGTCCATAAAACCCACAATTAGGAATACTGGGTGTCTGTGCAGCTGGGCTCAAAGAACCTTGAGAATAGACAGGTATTGACTGAACCACTGGCGGTCCGCTACTCTGCACTCTCCTCCTTTGACTACTGGCTGAAGATCTCTAATCAAACTGAGGCACTGGCTCTGTTTGCTAGGCTAGGAGCTGCTCTCCGCCCTCTTAACCTGAGATCCTGGACCCCCTTTCCTCTTCTGGTCCCTCTTTGCCCTCTTTGTCTTATACTTCTCTTCCATCTGTGTGGCCTTATCAATAACTATCATCAGAGAAGTAAATTTTATAGCCAACAATGCATTATGAAGTGCAGCATGAAGACCCCTCTTAAATCTGCTGATCAGATCAGCCTCAGTAGGTACAATATGAGCAACATATCTAATCAGCCTAATGAACTCCTCTGCATACTCCTCAACTGATCTATCCCCCTGCTCCAACTGCTCAAACTGTATCAAATTACGGGTCTTCACCCCCTCAGTAATGAACTCATCAATAAGCCCCTGTCGAAACTCAATCCATATAGGTGGATGCTCACCATATAGCCTGAACTCCATCCTCCTCAAAAACCAAGTCCAAGCCTTCCCCTTTAGTGACAATCCAACTAACTCCACAGTTTTCAACTCAGAACAAGGTAGTCTCCTAACTATCTTCTCAACCTTCTCTAAGAAATCCATAGGGTCACTGCCTCTGTCGCCCCTGAATTCTTGTAAGTTTAGCTTCAGAAAGCTAAACATGGATACACCACCCTCCTCAATCAATCTACGGCCTCCTTGTACAGCAGGCTCCCTATGAACCCCTACTAGTTGCACAAGAGCTGGTGCAACTAGAACTGCCTTTGGTGCCACAGGTGGAGGCACTGCTGCTGGAACTGGTGGTAGCGGTACATTTTGATGTTCCTGCCTCAAATCAACCATATCTCTACGTAACTCCATCAATCCCCTCATCATCTCAACTCTCCAGGGGTCATCGCCCCTCTCTGTATCCTCTGAAGTCCGTTGAGATCTGGACGAACCCTTTGAAACTGAAATCTTCCTCACTAAGGACTCATTAGAGGCAACCTCTGCCTCACGGGTATCTCTGTCCCTATCATTGGATATCTCTATAATCTATCAGAAAAAATGGAAACATACTCAAAATATAACAGAAACGCAGAATAATAACATATAACAGACGATAACAGCAAAAGACGACAAATGACATCCTATACTCCATGGTTTACTTAATTCTACCCTATTCTGTACTTAGTCACTATTCCTCTGTAATTCAGGTACTATTCATCTAAAACTAGAACTCCACTATCTGTAACCTAGAGCTCTGATACCACCTCTGTCACAATCCGTTTTCGAATCACGACGGTCCTAGTATACGGGAGATGCCAATGGCGACCGACGCCGTAGAACCCAGTATCACATGCATAATCTATAACCATCAATTAATTATCCATTTTACTTAGTTATCATTCATTCTGTTATTCTGTAATTATTTTTGTAATCTAATGCTGTTGGCTATAGTAATTATCATCACATCTCATATCATCATTATATATCATAAAACATCATCACATACATATAAATGTTCATATCCTAACTATCTCATACAAACCCCATGGAGTAGCTAGATTATGAACATCAAAATACAGAATTCAGAATATATACATCAAATGACAGTAAGCAGAAATCCTTGGATGACAGACGACGGGATTTTGCAATCTATTCCTCTCCTGAAAAGGTAACAAAACAAAAAGGTGAGCATATAAGATACTTAGCGAATCTATATGCATCACCAAATAATTAATAGATAACAAATGGAAAAATGGTGCCAACAGGTCATGATAAACAATTTACAGAATCAATAACAGGTGACAGAATAGTCAATGAACATATCATAGGTTCGGTATCATATGGAAAGACAGATAAAGGGATGGACCGTATGAAATCATACAATCTCTAGTAAAATTAGTATGGACTATATGCGAACATACAGTCTCCAGTAATATCCATATCAGTAAGCATAAGACCGATCAAGTCTTATGGCCAGGACCATAACCCTTCCTAGCTAGGGCACAAATAATACAATGTGCACATCGCCGACAGTATTTTCCCATTACCTTATCGGAGCGGTAGCTCTGTCAAGCCACATTACGATCAATATAAGGAAACAACATATCAATGGACACCATTATGAAACAATGGTATCCTCCATATCAATAAGCTCAATATCAATCAATCAATTATCAATAGAATCAATGGCATTGCAATAGATGATATATAAACAATGACAAGTGGTTTGGTAATCAATAAAGACATGGAACAAAAGTTGGCTCGGCAAAGGAAAACGGTAGGCCAATTGGCATGCCAATATCGCTGGCGACGATGGCATTCAAATGGTAGGCCTATGGAATACAAAGCAATAGGCCAAGGCAAAAACAACTAGGCATTTAATCAAACACTTGTTGGGCACAAATTGGCAAGCCAATAGGTTAGGTTTTGGTGCAAGTTTGGCTTGCCCATTTCAATCAACAACAAACCACATTGGTAACAACATAATAGGTATCAAAAAAACAATATTAAACAATATAAAATGGATCAAATTGGCTATGCATTTCGAATGAAAAATCAAGCAAAACCAAGGTAAGTGAATAGTAACTTGCATTCGACCAAAATGGGGGAAATGGGGGAGGTTTCCAATCATCAATCCAATGTATTAGGCATGTTATTTGATGCATATAAGACTCACCTAAGCCTTCCAAATGCTTTGGAAAATTGATTTCCACTCAATTTCTCCAAAGAAGGCAATAAGCACAACTTGTGTAATCTTTGAATTCTACACCAAATTAACCATCAATTAGTTACCTAATGGCTTCTAATTAACATATTCTAATGTCAATTAACATAAACTAACTCTAATTAACATAGCTAAAACATACAACTTCAATTAGGTTAGGCAATTTGGACATTTCTATCAAAATGCATCAATTAATGCAATCTAACTTAAAATCCATTCAATTCAATCTTAAAATCATCTAACTAAACTATAAAATTGAACAAACAACTTTCTTACCTTGATGGAGTGTTCCACCCAAATTCTTTAGGCTATTTCTCCTTGTTTTTCTTTAGCTTTTCAAGCAAATTGATAGTGGGGAATGGTAGAAATAGGTTTGTATTTAAATTTTCCATCAATTTTCCTTAAGAAAATTGGTTGGAAAATGAAGAAATGGATGGGAGAAAGGGAGTAGGGAGGTTCGACCACTTTAGAGAAAAGAAGAAGAAGATGCAAAATTTTTCTAAGTGTTGCCTTTTATACTAAAATCATATGGCAAATTATATTTTAGTCCTTAAACTTCCAAGTATTTAGGTTTTAACCTAAACTTCTTCTGTAATTTATTCTGTCAATTCTGTCAGGATTTATATTTGAATGTGGTAAGTAAATAAGCTTATTTTAATTTATACTTATTTATAAAAATAGTTTCAAAGTCATTATGTAACTTTTACGGATCAATTTTTGCTATTCACCTTAAAGTTCTATTTATTTACGGTTTTGCCATTGATTACTTTTTTAGTGTTCCTAAATATTTTTCACTTCTTTTTTTTTTACCAAAATTACACATGCATTAAGGTGATCTCTTACCCCTTAGTTAGATTCAGAAATTCTTCTGTTGATCGGACTGCTAATTTCTCGACAGTGTTCCCGACACCATCGATTTTCGAAAAAGTAATTAGTTCGCTTTCTAACTATGTCTCTAAAATTATTTTCTAACATTTCAAGACTTTTGAACCACATACTGAGAATTAAATCATGCATATGAGTTAGGACTTTCTAGGGTATTATACTCGAGGTATAAGGTCGACTACTTTTAACCCTTCTAGAGGTTGTTGCAGCTAAGTCATGTTCTTGCCAGCTCTATGGTAGTGGGTGACTAGATTAACCTTGTAATAGTCATTGAAGAGTTCATGGATTTCCGTAGATAAGGGTTGAGGATAATGGCTTTGGTGTTGTGTTTGACAACAGACTACTTGTTTTCCATTTCTTCGGGTTATGGAGATATTAGGATGGTGGAGCTAGTTGCCCAGATGGGGCAAGGTCTTTCTATTATTGGCACCATTTTGGCTAAGACCTTACATTGTATGGTTAACAGGTACAGGGTGGATGGGCTATGGTATGTCAGCCCGGTGATCCTCCAAGTAAGAAAATGATTCTTCCTATGGATGATGTTTCTATTTTGTTTATTTGGTTTGCCCTGTCTGTTTGTCTTATTTGGGATTGGCTTTATCTGTTTGGCTTATTTGGGATTGGCTATATCTCTTTGGCTTATTTGGGATTGGCTCCATTTGTTTGGCCTGTTTGGGATTGGCTTTGTCTATTTGGGCCTTGTTTGGTTTAAATGTTACCCTCTTTTCAAGTATGGATTAAAAATTATCTTCAGGTGATAGGACCCCTATATAGGATGCCTTACACTGTAGCAAACTATTTGATGTAGAAGACCTTGGTCTAGTTTGACTCTGAGCGTGATTGGATCAACTAGTTGCTCGAGTTGGGTCTAGAGGACATAATGTGAATTTGCTCATGGTACGGGGCATGTACATTCATGACCATGAGTTATGGATATGGTATGGTTTATCTGCTTGGTCTTTACTTGACCATTTTCTATTCATCGGTTAGGATCTTGCAGCAAATAGGCTAGTCCCAAGGGGTCCTAACAAATGGGTCTATTTTCTTGACTTCCCTTATCTCTAGTACTGTGGCTCAGGATAAATGGTTAGAGGAGGGCTATACACTCAGTGTGTCAAGTTGGATTATCTGATAAGTTGGAGGGCTATGATACATGGCTACTGGAGATAGTTTAGCCCATTGAGAAGCAGCGCATGGCGACTCTGATTTGTTAGGTGGAGAGGGACTCAGCAGCTGAGGATGACCCTAGAACTATAAGAAATACAGAGGCTAATGTGACACAAACTACTGAGGCTATGACAGTTACGGTAAGGGTATCTGGTATTTTGGAAGACGATAACGACTCAGACGGGAGCATGGATATTCATAAGAGGAGATTGAAGGCTTGGACGGATTAATCAGACTCATCTGTGAAGTCATAGATTTACCTTTTTGCTTTAGGATATTGACTTTGACTTCTAAGGTCTATTTTTATTGACCTAGATGGACTTTTGTCTAGTCATGAAATTTTTGTGCTTGACTAGATGACGTGACATGATTCTTTAGACGAGACATAATTTACTAAACTGTAAAGCCAGACGTGACATGATTTTTGACTGGTCACAACACTTTTGTATTTTTTTGTCACCAAAGATGATCATGGTGAATGATATGTGAAAAGTGAAAATGAGATATCATATTTTCCTTTCTTTTCTTTTCTCTTTTTTTTGGTTTGATATATATATATATATATATATATAAATCGAAAACCTGCAAGGGCGTCTTGGTAAACAGTTATAGCATATATATATATTTATGCTATAACTGTTTACCAAGACGCCCTTGCAGGTTTTCGATTTGACAGCTGCCCTAATTTTTGCCTAAATCATCTTTCAGGTTTTCAGTTTAGCGGGCTAAAAAATAATCAAATAGCCATGAAATGATTTTAGCACAAAATGATAATTTTATTATAATTTGGAACGCAACCATAGAGTCTTACATATCTTTATTTTTTGCTTTTACTTTTATTTCATTTTTTTTCCAGAATCAGGTCCACGTTGTTCTTATTTGTACAATTCATGCTTTGATTACAATAAAATAAATAAAATTATACAAAATAACTTTTCAGCTAATCCATGTTGTAAGGACTTGAAAATTCGTTGCCATCCAAATCCATCAAATCTGCCCCTCCGCCAGTAAGAATCTTTTTTAGCATATATAGGCCAACCCAGTTAGGTCTAAATTTGCCTATTGGATTATGAATAAGAGCTATGATTTCCTTTAGCACCAAATCACCTTATTCTAGACCCCCATCAAACACTTTTTTGTTGAAATTCGAGCTAGCCTCTGCTGGTACACCTGAATATGATATAAGACATCCATTCTTTTTTCATCGATGGAATTCAACTGATCATGATAGCCTCTGACCCATTCAGCTTCTTTATGCTGGCATTCTCAAATTACTCTTGTAGATTTGATTTGCATCTCGATTAGAAGCATTGCCTCTATTCCATACACTAAAGCGTAAGGAGTTGCCCCCTTTGGTGTCCGAATGGAAGTTCGATAACCCTATAAAGAAAAAAGTAAATGCTTATGCCAACTTATGTTACTTGAAATCATATTTTGCAGAATGATCTTAATAGTCTTATTAGCTGCTTCCACTGCATCATTAGTTTGAGGATGGTACGAGGAAGATCAGTGATGCTGAATTTTCTGTTTCTTCAGCAGGGTCATAACTTCTTTTTGAAAGTGAGATTCCTTATTTGTCACAACTTCAAAGGGAAATCCATACTGGAAAATGATGTTAGTCTGAATGAAATGGGCTACTTTCTTAGCATTCAGGATCTTGAATGATGCAGCTTCTACCTATTTTGAGAAATAGTCGATGGCTACCTACTCTTATCCATTTGATGATTTTGGGGTGATGCGTTTGACAACATCCATGCCCTAAGTGGCAAAAGGCTATAGAGTTGTAGTAGGGTGCAATGGGACCAAAGGTTGCTTCTGAAGCTTTGAAAATATTTGACATATGTGACACTTTTGTACAAAACGAGCATAGTTTTCGTTCATAGTCAGCCAAAAGTATTCCAAGTTCATGATTTTGAGGGCCAAAGCAAAACTGTTCATATATGGGCCTTCTTCACCCCCATGGACCCATTCCATGATCTGTTGGGCTTCATCTTTTGTTACAAATCTCAAATGGATGTTATCCCAGGCCTATTTGTACAACATATTGCCATTTGGGATGAAGCCACTGGCTAATTGTCTTAGGGTTCTCCTTTTTGGTTTGCAAGCCCTTTTCGGATACTTGTCGTTTCTGATCAGATTAAAGATATCCCATAACCATGGCTTATCATCTACTATCTGGATATGAATGCAGGTTGTGTCATACCTCGGCTGTCTTTAGACTTCAATAACCACTGGTTGAACTATCTTAGCTCCCATCATAACTATTATAGAGGCCAATGTCGCCAAGGTATCAACGAATTGATTCTTTGCTTGAGGCAAGTAGTGGAAGGACAGTTCATGAAAATCCTCTGTTAAATCACAGACACGCTCGTAATAAAGAACTAAGTGCTCTTCTTTGACTTTAAACTTACTAAGGGCTTGGGACACGATCATATTGGAATCCTCATAGATTTCGAGCTAATCAATTCTCATATTGACAACATATTTTAGTTCGTAGATGCATGCTTCATATTCAACTTCATTATTGGTCACCTTAAAGGCTAGCTTGACAGCCATGAGCAAATGATCTCCCCAAGTGTGAACACTGTTTTTTTTATACTCCTCAGCCTTGTGCCAAGCCTGTGAATACTAATATGACAATACTCCTAGAAGTGGGTGAATAAGAGTTTAAATTTTTTTGAAGAAAATACACAACTAAAAAGCAATAGGTAAATTAATTTCAAGTAGCAAGTGATAATAAAGGGTAAAGGTTAAGAGAGCTCAACCAATTTATAGTGGTTCAGAGCCATGTTCCTTCTCCTACATCCACTTCTCTCAATATCAACCCGATATTGAGGTTCCACTAGAACCGAGTGCACCACCCAAATCAATTATAATAGATTTTCAGGGATTTCACCCTTTACACACTAAGTTACAACTCAAATTTTTACTCTTAATAACAGAGATAGAGATTTTTAAGTATCTCTAAACTTATACAAGGCAATTCAAATGATATACAATGAAGTATGAATAGTTAAAATTAACAATAGCTAGTAAGAACTCTAAGAATAAGAAATAAAGCTCAAAGAGTTCAAAAGATTTGAAAAACATAGTATGAACTATAACAATTTGATTTCTCTTAAGATATGTGCTTCTCTTCTTATTAGAACTTCAAATCTTCATGTATTTATAGCCTTCAATAAATGGTGATTAAATATGACCGTTCTAGTTGCATTTAATGTAAGATTTGCCTCCAAATCTTTTTCCAATGGCTATATTTAAAATAGATCAGACTTGGCATTGACAGGCAACTACCGATTCACTGGCGTGACAAATATTCACGATCATGAAGATTCATCTTTACGGGCTTGAACCAAAATTCATAGCCTTTGAATCTTTAGCAACAAATTCAAATTTTCAAATCATCCTTGGGCGTGAAAGATATTCACTGGTGTGAAAGTCATTCACAGGCATAAGTAATTTTTCTTGGTGTTAAAAAGGCTTTCTAAGTCTCTGAGCCAAATCCATTTTTTAAATCCATCACGGGCATGATGATAATTAATGATCGTGAAACTCATTCACGTCCATGAAGAAATATTCACGGGCTTAAAGATCATTTCTGAGTAAATTTTGAGTTTTGACTTAATCTTGTTTACTGGCGTGAATCCCTGTTTTTCAAGAAAAACTTAAGCGCAAGTTAAAGAATCATTTGTAACTTAAATATATATTGATTAACACTTTGTTTTGGTTAAAATTACATCATCAAAATCATTATAGAGACAACAATCTCTCACTTTTTGATGATTACAAAATAATGTGTTGAAAGTACAAATAAGTAAGATAAATACTCCCCCTGAGTTGAAAACTCCCCTTTAATTTAGTTCTGTTTAGCATTCAATATTTCTCCCCCTTTTTATCAATAATAAAAAAGGTTATCTTCAGATACTAATAGCACAATATAATAACTCTCATTCAATATAAAAAGTTGGAATTTCATAAACAAGAAAGTATTGCATAAACATCAAAATGAGAAATGTGCCATTATTATGAATATAAACATGATAAAATATGAGCACATAAACAAAAACTCAGCAAAAAGAATAACTAGGATGAAGGAGGAATGGTAGAGTCATCAGGTGAAGGGTCACTTCCAAGTGATAAAGCACTGCGAAGACTATCCATGAACTTTTTCAGTGCTTCTTGATTTGCTTTAAGTCGATCTAGCCGAAAAGTGACTTTGGTCTCCAAAGAGACAACTTTAGTGTTGAGTCTAGCCAAATGCTCCAACACTTGGTTCTGAAAAGACTATGCTGAACTAGATGGTTGTGAGCTGGATTGAGGTGCTGTCGAAGGAGGATTGCAAGAACATTTTCGAGATGGTTCATCAAACATAGCAGCTAGCTCTGCATCAGACTTATCATCCTCATAATCATCTCCATCATCGGTGGTTAAATCCCATCCATCACCAACCTTTTTCGTAATTCCCATATTGCGAAAGGTTGAGATATCCATATAATTTTTGGGAGTGATAGGAACTTTAAATTATGGATTATGAGGAATCTCAAAGTGATTGGCAATCCGAGTCACATACATACAAAGAATTAGTTTTCCTTTGACTTTTGAGCTCATATCCTTGAATGCATCCACAAACCACCTAGCAACATCCACAAGGATTCATTGTCACAAACAATCCAAAAGGAATAGCTCCTTATGACTTACAGTGCCATTGCTGTCTCCTCTAGCAAAAACTGAATAAGTGAGGAACCGATGTAGAATTTGGAGAGCTGGGTCATAAATCTTTGAAGCTTTTGCAGTTCGAACATCATATCGAGTAATGCCAGTTAATGCTTCCCAAACTGGGGAAGGATCCCAATGGTTTGAAATACAACAAAACCTATTAGACTTAAGCTTAAACAAACCACTAAGAGCATCAGAAGTGAGAGAGTGGTTGGTTTGGCCTAGACTAAATGTCATGTCACTGGTAGGACTTACAAGCAGGGTTGTGAAAAATTCATACACCAGTTCTAAGTGTAAATCGGATGAGCAGTATGTAAAATGTCTATACTGAATAAATCTATGCAATATTTAGTGATAAAATCATTCAATCCAATCATCCTTAAATTAGTAAAGTGTATGCTTCGACCGCTTACCAAGTTACCTCGCTGTTTAAGAATAGAGAATCTATCAGTGTGATGCTGAGAGGTAAGCAAAAGGCCGAAGGAAAGCTTTACTGGCTCTTCCCACGCTTGAGATGATTCTCCTAAAATTGGACCCTTTCCTTTTCCTTTAGTAGCCATATTCTTAGTTTTTACCATTGCTGTAGGGTTTTGAAGAGACAAGGATGAAGGTTTATAGGAACAGAAGTGAAGAAAATGAGAGAAACAAAGTTGAAAATCTGAAAATTTGAGAGAAAAATGGGAGAGAGAGAATAAAGAGATTTGAATTTTGAAATGAAAATGAAAAGTTACTGATGCGTCTTTCTAAATACCCGCATCTTCATGGGCGTGAAGACTGTCCACATCCGTGAAAGACAAGCCCAAAATTTTAAAAAGATACAGAAAGATTTTTCACGGGTGTTGAAAATTTTTAACGGGGTGAAAAATTGTCATGAGCATTAAATTGATTAACGGGCGTGAAAATCAGGATTGAGGTAATTTTTGAAAACAAAGGCAAATTGAGTTTTGATTTTATGCTTTCATATGCACATAAATATAATTCATACTTTTGACAAGAAAATTCTTGTAAACTGAGGTTAAAGTCATGAGAATTTATACAATTCTCACACTTAGGTCTCAATTTGTCATAGAAATACATAAATTATCATAAATGCTTATAAATCATACAATATCATCTCAAATCATTATGATCAATTATATCTAATTAAGAGCAAGCCAAGATTCATACCTGAGAGGTATCAATCATACTTAATTTCCTTCTTATTAAATAAAATGTTTCTTTGTCCAAGGGCTTTATGAATATATCAACAAACTGCTTCTTAGTATCCACATATTCAAAATTAATATGTCATTTGCTAACATGGTCCCTAAGAAAATGATGCCTTATATCTATATGCTTAGTGTGTGAGTGTCACGACCCATTCTTGGGCCGCGATGGTCCTAGGATGCTGGAGATGCCAGAGGCGACCGACACTCGTAGAACCCATCATCACACGCAATCATCTATTACCATCAATTTATTGTTTAGTTACTTAATTACTATTCATTCTGTCAATTTGTAATATGTTTATAAATTTTACTGTAAATGGCTGTAACATCATCATATCAAATCATATCATTAATTATACTCCAATATAATCCATACATATATGTTCATAAACTAACTATATCATACATAACCCATAGAGCAGCTAGGATATGAACATACAAAATAATACAGTGTATATATAATTACACTGATATAAATATTGCAGAATCCACAGAGAGTCAAAATGCTGAGATATTTGCCTCCTACTCTATACCTGAAGATAGGAAACAGTGAGAGGGTGAATATATAAGATACTTAGTGAATCTAATATGCATTGACCAATAAATAGGTAATGGAATATCAATAAACAATAGGCATATAAAATAAATAAATCAATATGCTCAAAAATCTCTGGATACAAAATCAAGTACAAAATGACTGCAAAGTCAGTACTCATATCAAAGGAAGGTATATCACATGGACAAGACAGATATAGGGCCATGAAACGCATAGAATATGTGTCAAACACATATCAATAAACATAAGACGGATTAAGTCTTATGGCTAGGACTAATAACCCTTCCTAGCTATGGCATAAAAATACAATGTGTACAATGCCGACAGTATGTACCCATTACACTGTCGGGGTGGCAACTCTGTCAAATCACATCGGAAATAATAGAAACAAGAAACAAGTCAATAGATGCCATTGCACAATAATGGTATCACCAAGTATCAATAACTCATCATCAATCAATTCAATGAACAATAAAACCAAAGGAATAGAAATAATAAATGATTATACAATGACCAAAGGTTTGGCAACCAACAATGGGATATAACATAAGTTGGTTATTTATGAACAAAAAGTTGACGCAATTGGTATGCCATTGTCGCTGGCGATGATGACATTCAAATGGTTGGCCTATGTATGTTTGAGTTAGGCATTTTATCGAATACTTGGTATGCAACAATGAAATGACATTTTGGCAAGGTTTTGGTGCAACTTCAATATTGCCCCAATTATCAACAACAACATATATTATAGGCAATTCCATAGGCATTATAAACACCACAATAAACAACATTAAATGGATCAAATTGGTTTAGGAAAAACAAGCCAAAATGAAACAAAACGAAAGGCAAAAATGCCTTAATGTAGTTCGGCCAAAATAGGGTTTTTGCATATGAATTCCAAACTTTGATTTAACACTTTAGACATGTTATTTGATGTATAAAAGACTCACCTAACACTTCAACTAAGTCACTAAAATTGATTTGCCTCCAATTCTTCAAAGTAGGCAAAAATGGCAAACTTCCTCCAATTGATTTTCTACATCAAACCAACCATAAATAACTCATCAATTAACTTTCAATTAACATATTCTACTTAATTCACATATACTAACTCAAAATCACTAAGCTAGTTCATACAACTTAGGTTTAGGGTTTGAAAATTGAGGAAAAATGCTATATGCATAAATTGATGCAATTAAACATATTACCCAATCTAATTAACATCTAATAAACCTAAATCAACCATAAAATCAAACCAAGCAACAATTTACCTCAATTTGATAAAATGGCTGAAAATCCAAAGTGCTTGGATTCTTGAAATTTCTTGATTTCCAAGGTAGCAAATGGATAAAAGATGGAAAATATGTGATTTATTTCAAGTTTCCATTGATTTTCCTTAACAAAATTGAAGGAAAATGGGTGGGAGAGAAATGGAAAATTTCGGACAAGAATGGGGAAGAAGATGAAGAAAAATTTCTAAGTGTGGCTTATATACTAAGTCATATTTAGTAAATTTCATTTTGATCCTCAAATTTTCCTTAAATTATACTTTTGCCATATTTTCTTCTGCAATTTATTCTAACGATTTTGTTGGAATTTGGATTTCAAAGTGAAGATTCAAACATCTTATTTTTATTTATACTTTATTATAAAAATAGTTTCAGAGCCGTTCTGAAGCTTAGACAGTCCAAATTTCACTATACCCCTAAAGTTCCACTTATATACGGTTTTGCCAATGCTTACTTTTTCAATGTCCTAAACATTTTTCACCTCTTTATTTTTACTTTATTTACACATGCATATACATAATCATTTACCCCTAGTCAGAATCAGAAATTCATTTGTCGACCGGACTGTTATTTTCTGGGCAGCGTTATCGACACCGACTATTTCTGGAAAAGTTTTTCTTTTTCGTTCTAACTGAGTCTCTAAAATTATTTTTAGTCATTCTGATGATTTCAAACTACATATTGAGAACTTTAATCATATTATTATGGTATTTTTTCTAGGGTATTACAGTGAGTGATAAATTGAATTTTTTGAAAGATTTATGGCACTTATGTTGTCATATTTTATGGGAATGCAATTAAATTAATGCCCAAAATCTTCTAGTTAAGTTCTCATCCATAAAAGTTAAGTGCAACAACTTGCGGCTACTACATACTCCACTTCCGTGGTTGATAGTGCAACTGAATTTTGTTTTTCTGAAAACCATGATACTAGCATATTTCCAAAAAATTGACAAGTGTCACTTGTGCTTTTTCTATCTATTCTAAAACCACCATAATCCGAAGTATCCATATAGATTAAATAAGGACCCTTTTGGATACCACAAACCTAAATTTGGTATATCCACAAGGTATCTCATAATTCTTTTTTATTCTGGTGATATGTGATTCCTTAGGATTAGATTGAAAACGTGCACACATACAAACACTAAATAAAATGTCCGGTTTAGATGCGGTTAAATAAAGTGATGATCCTATCATGCTTCTATATAGTTTAGAATCAACACTTTTACCTTTATCATCAATCTCCATCTTAATTGAGATACTCATAGGAGTAGGTTGAGGTTTAGTTTTGTCCATTCCAAATCTTTTTAGTAACTCCTTGGTGTACTTGGATTGATTGATCAATGTTCTATGCTCTAGTTGCTTAATTTGTAATCCCAAAAAGAAGTTAAGTTCTCCCATCATACTCATTTCGAATTCACCTTGCATAGACTTAGAAAAATTCTTGCAAAGCTTTTCATTAGGAGCACCGAAAATGATATCATCAACATATATTTGAACAATTAAAATGTCTTGCATCTCATGCTTAATAAAAAGAGTTGTATCAACTTTTTCCTTAGAAAATTTTTTTTCAAGGAGAAAATTGCTCAACCTCTCATACAAAGCTCTTGGAGCTTGTTTTAAATCATACAATGCTTTAGATAATTTAAAAACATGGTTTGGAAATTTTTCATGCTCAAAACTGGGAGGTTGTTCAACAGATACTTTCTCTTGAATAAAACCATTTAAAAATGCACTTTTAACGTCCATTTGAAACAATTTAAAATTTTTGTAGCATGCATAAACAAGTTGCATTCTAATTGCTTCTAATATAGCTATGGGAGCATAAGTTTCATCAAAGTCAATACCTTCCTGTTGAGAGTATCCTTGAGTAACTAGCCTTGCTTTGTTTCTTACCACTATTCTGGATTCGTCTAATTTGTTGCGATATACCCATTTTGTAGTAACCACCAGATGGTCTTGAGGTCTAGAAACTAATGTCCAAACCTTGCTTCTTTCGAATTGATTTAGCTCTTATTGCATGGCAATTATACATTGATTATCTTCAAGTGCATCCTTGATGTTCTTTGGCTCAACTTGTGAGAGGAATGCAACATACTCACAAGTGTTGTGGACTTTTGACCTTGTCCTCACTCCTTGAAGTGGATCACTAATAATTTGAGTATCCTTAACCTCATTTCTCACTCTTGGATGATGTGGTTATTTGTGTTGATGTGTGGACTCAATTAAGTCAATTTCTTCATTCTCTTTGGAGTCTTTGCCAAAACCCATGCTATGCTCATCATGTTTCTCTAAGGATAAGTCTTCCATCATTTCTTATATGTTTTTGTCTTCTTTATTCCTGTCAACATCTTTAGAAGGAAACTCATCAAACATAACATGTATGGATTCTTCAACTAAAAGAGTTCTTTTGTTGAAGACCCGATAGGCTTTGAAATACATATAATATCCAAGAAATATAGCTTCATCTGATTTGGCATCGAATTTTCCTAAGTTATCCTTGCCATTATTCAGAACAAAACATTTACACCCAAATGAATGAAAATATGCTACATTAGGCTTTCTTCCTTTCCACAACTCATATAAGGTCTTTTTAAGGATAAGCCTAATCATTGCTCTATTTAAAATGTAGCAAGAAGTGCTAACAACTTCAGCCTAAAAGTATTTAGGCAAGTTATTTTCACAAAGCATTGTTCTTACCATTTCAACTAAAAACCTATTCTTCCTTTCATTAACACCATTTTGTTGAGGAGTCCTAAGAGTTGAAAAGATATGAGATATGCCATGCTCTTTAAAATAATTTTCAAAATTTGAATTTTCAAACTCTTGTCTATTATCACTCCTAATACTAGAAATAGCGTATCCTTTTTGAGTTTATAAAGATTTTAAAAAAGGGATTAAAGCATGAAATGTATCATGTTTATGAGCATGAAAAAGCACCCAAGTGAATCTAAAGTAGTCATCAATACAAATAAGACAATAAAGCTTTCCACCAAGGCTTGCGGTTCTAGTTGGACCAAAAAGATCAATATGGAAAAGTTGTAAAGGTCTAGAAGATGAAACAACATTTTTTGGTTTAAAAAGAACTTCTAGAGTGTTTGCCTTTAGAACATACATCACAAAAACTTTCCATTTTGAAAATTAATTTTGGCAAACCTTTGATTAAGTTCTTTTTAGAAAGTTTTGAAATTACATCCATACTAGCATGTTCAAGTCTTCTATGCCATAAGGATGTGTCCTCATCTTTAGATGCAAAAAAAAAAAAAAAAAAAAAAAAAACAAAGATTTACTTGAGATGCATTATTTAGGTCCACATAGTATACATTGCCTTGGCGATAACCCATGAAAGCTATCTTATTTGTTTTGATGTCTACTACTTTACATGCAAGAGATTCAAAGATAACTTTATATCCTCTATCACATAATTGACTAATACTAAGAAGATTATGTTTCAAATTA
>CANXYC010321946.1:0-16289 GCA_948193065.1 Aleurites moluccanus | reverse complement strand
ATATAATGATTAATTAATATCTAATTCATGAAAATTATAATTTTTTTTAAATTAACACTTTTAATTCATAAACTAATTTAAATAAAAAATAATAATTGAAAATTGAAATATATTTTATTTTAAGATTTTAAAAATAAAATTATTATATATATAAAAAATCTGCCTATGCTTGTTATATATATATATATATATATATATATATATATATATATACAGAAAAATATATAATAACAACATAGAAATACAAAAAAATAAAAAAAAATAACAGAAATAAAAAGAATAATAACACAGAAATACAAAAAAATAACACAAAAAGCAGAAAAAAAAAATAACACATAAATACAACAAAATAAAATAATAATAACACAGAAAGTTTATATATCTATACAGAAAAAGAAATACAAAAAAAAAAAAATAAAAAAAATAACAACACAGAAAGTTAACACAAAAATAAAAAAAAAATAACATAGAAAGCAGAAAAAAAATAACAAAAAAAAAAGATATTGTGTGTTTTATATACATATCTATGAATCGGCAGCGGCGGCGGCGGCGGCTGCGAAACAGCGGAGCGCAGCAGCACCAGCGGAGCAACGTAGCAGCAGCAGCAGCGTAGTAGCGCAGCAATGGCAGAGCAGCGATCCGGCCAGTAGCAATAGATCCGGCAGTAACAGATCAGCAAGAAGAAGAAGAAGAAGAAGAAGAAAAAGAAGAGAAAAAAAGTATTTGGTTATTTCTGTTTCTTCTTTTATAGGACCCGATATCTTTTTTTTTTTTTTAAACCAAGCTGCAAAGGCTCTCCTGGGCGCACTCGCCTCTCGCCTCTACAGAGACGGGCGCTTATCGTCAAAGGCGCGCACCTTTGTTACGTCACCTACCTTTTGCTCTGCGAGGCGCAGAGATTGGTGCCTGAGGGGCCTCGCGTCTGAGGCGCGCCTTTAATAACTATACTTTTTATATAGCAAACAAGCATAACCTCAGCTAGATGTTTCATCTGGGAACCCCAAATGAACCATAGTCCTCGAATCGATTTAGAGGTCCATCACTGCAATGGAAATTGGTATGTGGTAATAAATTTTTATATGTCTAGATTTTCATATTCCAATCCGATATCATTTGTTCACTCCTGGGCTATGAATATTCCAAATTAGAGTCCTTTAGTTCTGATTTTCTTTTATATGTACACATTATAGCATTCAACATAGTTTCAATATATTGGTACAGAGGACAAGTACAATATTTACAGACACCATGTAAAAGTATTGAATCGCCTGCCATCAGGTTTTTGGATTGATAACTAGAGGTACATTTGTCTATGGCTCATTGTTATTCTGTGTCTCACATAACTCACATTTTTTCCTTTGTCTAACAATTCCAAAGAATCCACAAAAATGACAGAATATGGTCCCTCTTAAGAAGATCTTTTTGCATGGCCCTAGTAAATTGTTGAATTTTGGGAGCCATATTTGTGTCGATACTTATCGAGTTTCAAAATCATGGTCGATGCTTTTGTTTATAGCTTTCTTATATCAAGGTAATGTAGGACGTCTTGTTTAAATTGAAGTTATGGTTAACTTTCTTGTTAAGATTTACTAAATTAGGTTTAAAAGAATTTGGGCCCGAATTGATTTATTCAAAAAATTTGCGAAGGACTCGTGTTATTCAATATGGGACATATTGTTTCACACTATTAGATATTATGATCCATTCCCATTAAAAGAGCCTCACAATTTCTAGGACTAGAATGTTTTGTTATAATAATTGATTCTATTCTTTAGAATCTAAAACAATACAAACATATATATGTAGACTTGTGGATCCCAAACTATACAAACCTATAGTTATTTGAATTCGTAATCCTTGTGTAAATATGAAAATCTACTACTTGAACTAGTAAATCCTAAATAAAAGCCACATATTAAAGACAAATTAAACATTTCAACTTAAAATTACTAAGTTGGAAGCCTAATTTTGTATGTTACCAAAAAATCTGGAAGTTACAGCAATACATCTAACTTGTAAATTAATATAAATTTGAAAATTGGGTATATTACTATGATATCCTTGTATTTTTTCAGATTATATTAAATAATCCTTGTGTTATAAAATTATACTAAAACGTCCATGTATTTTGTTTCAGTTAGATAATGAGATCTTTCTGTTTAGTTTTGCTCTTTTTTTTTCGTCAGTTAAAGTCCAAAAGGTCAACTTTTAATTAAAATATTTATTTTAATACTCAAAATACTCCTTCCCTTACACTTAACTCACACTCTTCTCTTCTGTTTTTCTTCTCTGTTCAACAATGTCTCTTTCGTAATGGAAGAAGATGCTAATGGTTTAATAGCTTACTCGTTGATCAAGTCATCAGAGATCGAGGCGGAAGATGATGAGCAATGGCCTAGATTGAAGAGCCAGAGGTGCCAGATCGGCGTACGAAGGCCCAATTGTGATATGGTGTTTAAAATGGTTGGCATCGGGTGGAGTATTTTTGTTTTAGTGTTGCGGCTGAGATCGGAAGTTGCTAGATGACTAGTTATCAATGATGGTGATCTTCGATGGCCCAATCACGATGACGATGGCATGAGCAATAGTGGCCTTGAGGGTTGCGATAATGATCTTTGGTGATCTGGAGCTTCAAGGTGGCTAGTGTTTACATAGCGCACAGCTTGTTGACAACACATATCGTTGGAGGAGAGGGAGGAGCAAGTTGGGGAGTTATACAATTGTGGGGCTTCGTTGAATTTTGAAAATTGGTGGTGGTGGTGGCTGCTGCAGTAGTTGTGGTGTTGATAAAAAGGAGGAATAATGAAAGAATGTGTGGTGGTGGTGGTAACCATGGTGGTAACTTTCAATCGGTGGGTTTTATTTTTGAAGGAGTTGTCTAAACTGATTTAGACTGAGTCGTCGCCTCGACTGGGACGAGTTTGGTGACTTCGATTCTAAGCCCTAAAACAAACTCGATCTTGGCTCCTAGCGCCCAAGGTTGGAATGAAGAAGAAGAAGAAGATGTGGGCTTACCATCTCGTCTAGTGTTTGGTTCTTTGTCGAATTCTCTCTATTTTCTTCTTCACATAGTGGACTCAGAGCAAGAGGTTCTGTAGTCTAGTTTTCTTTGTTGATTTATTCATTCTTGATGATTTGATGTGAATTGGATTAGAATTTGTTTGGAAATGTTGAATTTGTGTGAGATTGATTTGTCATTTAGTATAATTTGCAATGGGGTTGATAATGTAAGAGAGATGTAAGAGTTGAAAATTTTGGTGTGGGTAAGAGTAAAACTAAAGGAGTGGCATGAGAGTGAAAATTAGAATGAAAATGAGGGATATTATAGATTTTTTATATTAATTTAATGGAAACAAAATACAAGGATGTTTTAATATAATTTTAGAAACACATGGGTTATTTAGTATAATTTGAAAAAATGCAGGGATATCAAAGTAATTAACCCTTTAAAATTTTATGTTGGCTGTTTTACAAGGATGGGTCAAAGCTATTTTTTTTGGAGGAGGCTAGACATGTGATTTGGGAATCGAGTTGTTGATTAAAGGACTGTCCCCCTTTTTCCTCATATTTTGGCTTTGTCGTATCATCCTCAAGGTTAAACATTGAGCCATACATTCTCTGATGAGATTTGGTTTGCAGATCTATCTATAAATAAATTGTTGGGTTGTCTGTTTTAGTTTGTAAATCTATTTTCTCATGCATGGCTTAGTCAAAATACCTATAAATGGATGATAACTGCTTTTTGGGGTGAAAAAAAAAAAGGTGACCGAGATTAGACATATATCCATTAAGTAGCTGAATTTTATTCAAATTACAATAAGGACTTGTTTGGTAGACGTTGGAATCGGAACCCAACTGGTACATGATTCCAAAACTTTAGACATTTATTTTTGAGTTCATTTTTTAAATAATTAAGTAAAATTTATTGATAAGATCAATAATTATTTTTAAAAATATATATCTTATCAGTAAAAATTGGAGTTATTGAAATTATTCAAATGTAAAAAAAAAAAAAAAATAGAAAAAACTTTAGATTATTTGTGTACCAAAGCAAAATATGGAATCCTATTCTTGGAATAGGATTCTAGTCCTAATCTTATGGTGTGCCAAATATGCTCTAAGAGTATAAATATAGAAGTCAGAACATTTTTCAGCTCTAGATGATACATGTAAGGGTCCTTTGAACAAGGAACCTAATAATGGAGAATTTACAGTAAGAATTGAGCAAGGCATCAGCAGCAACACAATTCTATACAGACCGTCCTGGATCAGATTCTGTCACCAGGTTCTCAATGATTAATAGGCTGTAGTGCAAATGCATAGCAACATCATATGATGCAGATTTCAGATGATTAAATCTCAATGATAATCACTTGAAATGATCCAGTTTGCTCCTCAAGTTTTGCTGCTTCAAAGTGAGTTATATCTTATGTCTTCTAATTCCTTATCAATCAAGACTTTGTTCACCTAAAGAATGAACTATCATATTAGAGTTCTAGAAATAATTATTTGAGAATTGCGATTTTTGACAATAAAGCCTCGTATTGTTTGTGTGTGCCTGCTTTTTGAACTGTTAAATCTCCTGAGAAAGGTTTACTAGCATGGGAGTTGCTTTCAAGTGAGTTACTTTTATGTATTTGGTTCGCATGACTTTTTCTGGCCCCGAGGTATATGAACTATATTTTATGAAGTTGATTTCAAACTGTTAAATAAGTACGTTTTTGTATGTTTAATATTTTAAAAAGCTCATTGAGGAGAATACTATTTTTTTTTTTTCTCCAGGTGCATTGGTGTTGCAAACTTGATGATTTTGTGCTGTTAGCCAGTTCCTTCTCTTTTCAACATGAGCAACCAATATGGTGACGATCATGTAGGTGGGAACATGGCATTTTCGTTTTGATTAAATCAATCGGCGGCTTATGGTTTAATCATCTTGCAGGAAGACACAACTGTAGTGGGATTTGAAGCTCCAAAATCTCCTGATTCAAGTTACAACAATGTCTACCCTGGGAATGAAGATGAGGCACGAGATCCTCCTGTAGTCCCTCCACATCTGCAACAAACCTTGCTGAGCTACCCAGCAAGTGCAGACACTTCAGAAACTATTCCTACACCACAAAATGTAATTCTGAACCATCTTTACATTGAGAACAGAGAAGCCCCACGTTCTGTGGTGGCACTTGGTTTCACTCATCGCTTCCGTTCAAAATATGTCACCATTGTGCTATACAAACCTGTTCAGAGGAGGGGGAGTGCCAACACTTGAATATGCATGTAGTATAAACCTTAATCAGAGTTGGTTTCATTACCCTGATTGTGATGGAATTACTTGTGATTGACTGAAAGTACGATTTTAGCCAGAGCATATTTTTTGTCTCATAACTACTTTTGTTTTATTGAAGTTCTCTTTACTTATTATTTTAATTGTTATAAAGATTTTGGAAATATAATTTCCAATCTATTATTATTATTATTATTATTATTATTATTAATTAATGGCTATTATTCTTAACCATTAAATGTTGGTGTAATTGTTATTATTAGTAAAAGAAAAGGGCTTAACACAGAAAAATTTGAATGTAGATATGATCACGGTTCGGTTTGAAATGGAAATTGAACTTGAACTAAAATTAAAATATTTTAAGTTAAAATAGAATTGATTCAAACCAAAATGGTCCTTAAATTGAGAATCCAATTATGACTATAAAGTTCGATTCAAATTTTCATAATTATGAAACAGAATTAGAATGGGCAGTTCGATTCAGTTCAAACTGAAAAAAAAAAAGGAGTTGATTTGATGGCTAGTTGCACTTTATAACTTACGCTGCAAGCCTAGTTAGGCCCATGCAAGTGGCTGTTTGGATCAATGATTACATCCAATTTTTTTTTTTTATTTTTTGCTATTTTATTAAATTAATCTAATTAATGAGTTATTTTTAAGGATATTTTAAAAAGAAAAAATAAGAATGTCTATAAATATTAATATTTTATTTATTATTTTCATCGTAATCTCTCAATTTCTATTAATCTCTCAATTAATTCCAAATTATTAATTAATTTATTTTTATTATCTTCTAATCTCAATTTCTCAATTACTATCCAAATTCTCAATAAATTTATTTTTATCATCTCCTTAATTATTCTAATTTTTATTCTGTAATTCTATTAGTATTATTAATTTTTTCACTCTATATTTTTTATATTCAAAAATTTTAAAATGACAAGTATAAATTCAAATATCAACAATGATAAGGGTTTAATTGGTGAATCCACTAATTTTCATCATCTTCATAAAGATTGAGAATTTAATATTGATGTTGATGACCAAATTAACATAAATCCTATTATTGGTGAGCATATATCCACATAATAAAGCTTTCAAGTAGACCAAGAAAAACATAAAAATGTTGAAATTAATGATTCTAAATTCAACATATTTATGATACATTTCAAGAAGATGAAAAATGATAATAACTCATTTAAAGTAACTTATAATTATTGTGATCAAAATTTTAAATTTAATGTTAGAGGTGAATATGGAACATTCAAGAAACATATTGAAAAAAACATTATACTCAAGCGGGTCTTGACAACAAGCAAAAACAAATTACAAGATACACAAATTATAATTCTTCTCAATTATTCCAATATAATGAAGCAAAATATAAAGAGTATTTGGTTAAATATGTTACTATTGATCATTTATTTTTTAGTTTTGGTGAAAAATTAAGTTTTAATAAATTTATTCAAAATGTATGTGTTCCACAAGTAAAATTTGTTCCTATAACTACTCTAATACTCACAAACTTTATAAGAAATGAAAAAAAAAATGGACGTTGCATATAGGTAATTATATTTGAGTGATCATTGGCAATCTCATTCATATATGGGTGTAACATCTCATTGGATAGATGATAATTGAGATATTAAAAAAGAATAACTGGATTTAAATTTTTTTATGAAAGTCATACTGCTGATAATATCTATAGATTAATTTTTAAATTTTTAGAAGAATATTATTCAGTTTATAAAATTTTTTCAATTGATTTTGATAATACTGCGGTAAATACTGTTTCAATTGTTGAATTAAAAAAAAAATTTACCAATATGCTTTTAGTGAAAAAAATTTTCATATTAGATGTGTTGATCATATTTTAAATTTATATGTACAAAATGATTTAAAATCTCTCGAACTTTTTCTTCATCCAATAAAGAAAATCATTTCATTTTTATGGACACATTCCCAAATAATGAAAGGGTAAAAATTTTTTATAGAATAAATAATAAAAGAACAAAAAGATTTTCAAAAGATGTCTCTACTCGTTGGAATTCTACTTATGAGTTGTTTAATCCATTATATGAATATAGAGGTTTATTATGTATATTTATTTTAAATAATATTTCTTACGTTATTTTATACCCACAACAATGGTGTATTTGCAAAAAAAAATTAGATGTTCTAAAAAATTTTAATGGTACTACTTATACTTTATTTGATGTTAATTATCCAACTACTCATTTATTTATTGTGCAATATGTTAATGTTGTTGGGGTTTTTAAAGAAAATGAAAATGATGAAGATTTAAAAATTACTATTGAATTAATGAAGTCCAAATGGCTAAATTATTATAAGAATATTACACAAATTTATTTAGTTATTTGTGTTTTCGATCCACATTATAAATTAAATGGTATACATAATTATTTATATGCTTATTATGATTCTTTATATTTACTTGATAATGTAGATATCATATCAATAATTAATGATATTAGAAAATTAGTATATGTTATATATGAAGATTTTTCTAGTACTTATAGTGGACAAGTTACTTTTCAATTTCCTCAATTTAATAGTACTGCTAGTCAAAGTGATATCTCAGATAAATTGAATAGAGGATATCAAATATTACTTTATAGGAAAAAAGAGAGCAGAAACTATTTCTGAAATATAAAGTTATCTTAATATTGATTTTGAGTTTAATGATAGTGCATATTTCACAAAATTAAATTAATCGAAAAAATATTCGAGCCAATGCTCAATACTCAAATTTTAGCAACCCCTTATTTAATAGTTGCAGTAGAATAAACATTTAGCACTGGAGGTATTATTTTGGATGAAACTCGTTCAAGAATGAGTCTCGAATTAGTGGAGGCTCAAGCTTGTCTTGATGATTGGACTAAGGCTGAATATAGGGAATAAGAGATAGTGCCTTATAATGAAGAAGAGTTGTTTGAAATGATTTTGACAATGGAGGGAGATACAATAGAAAACATAAGGTCATCTCCAAATGAAGGTAACGATTGAGTTAAGCAGGAGGTTAAAGATATTAAAGATAAGAAAACTACATGGGTTTTGATTCTTCTATCATTTAAGGAGATATGTAGGCGCATAATTCACAAGAATTAAGTTCAAGCCTTTTTTTTTTAATTTATACATTTTTAATAAATTCGATTCCAAACCGTATTGAACTGGAACCAAAACTAAAATTGAAATTGCAATAGAAATAGTCCTCGAAATCAGAGGTTTCTAAACCAGATCAAAACCCCCTCTTAAGACCGATTTCGATTCATTTAATTTAGGAACCGTAATTGACAGTTTCAAAACCGTGATCATGCTTACCTTAACACATCAAAGGGCTTATCTAAAATCTCGTAAAATGATTATGTTAAAAGTTAAGGAACTTATCATATCAAAAGAATATTATAGCAAATTTTGAAAGTTCATACATAATTTTTTATAAAAAAAATAAAATAATTAGTATTTGGCCATCATCATGAAAATAAAAATGAATAATGAATAAATAAAAAATAAATTTGATAACGGATGACTAAAAAAAAATTTCATTTAGTTCTTAACTGAGTTTTATGGTTCATCTTTGTCACATCTCAAAATTGGAGATGCGATGTTTTTAGGGTATGGGTAAGTTTAAAACCACCAAAAATTCGTAGAACACACCAACCTAACCTATGGTAATAACAAACAATAATCTATATCCATCCATAATTCCTAATCATAAACATCATCATCAACCTATGATATAATCATCCAAAATATGATCAACTTGTTCACCATGGATCAAAGGCAATATCACGACCCGGTTTCTCAGACCGCGACGGTCCTAGGGTACGGGAGATGCCAATGACAACCAGCACCCGTAGAACCCAATATTACATGCATCATCTATAAACCACAATATAATATTCATTTTAATTAGTTACCATCCATTCTGTTATCCTGTCATGTATTCTGTAATCATTCTGCAATTGACTGTAACATTCATATATTATATCACAATACCATCATATAACTCAAAATATCATCATCAATATATCATATACAATGTTCATCTCCTAGCTAACCCAATACATACCAATGGAGCAGCTAGATAATGAACACCAAAAATAATAATACAGAATAGAAAATATACATAAGATAGTCTGTAGCAGAAATCCTCAGAGAAACAAATGTCAGGATTCTGCAACCTACTCCTCTCCTGAAATGGGTAAACAATGAAATGGTGAGTATAGATGATACTCAGTGAATCTACATGCATCATCAATGGAATATAGGCTATAACAATAGTATACACATGTTAGAGAATAACAGTACTGTATCAATCGATAAGTTTACAGAATCAATATCAGGTATCATTAGGAATAGCAATTGTCATATCAAATCAAGGAATCATATGGTAAGACAGACAGAGGGCCATGAAACACGTAGACTATGTGTAATAACACAGTTGATCATATATCACATAAGCATAAAACTGATCAGGTCCTATGGCAGGGACCAATAACCCTTTCTAGCTAGGGCATCAATATCAATGTGCACATTGCCGACAGTATGTACCCACTACCCTGTCGGTGAGGCAACTCTGTCAAACCGCATTTAGGTCAATAGAAATGGAAAACATGTCAATAGACACCATTATGCAATAATGGTATCATCAATATCAATATGATCAATATCTTTCAAATCAAGTATCATATGAATCAATGGCATAGCAGAATACAATATATAAGTAAGGATAAATATTATGGTAAACAACAAAGGTATGGAACAAAAGTTGGTTCGGTGACAAAAAATTGGTAAGCCAATTAGCATGCCAACGTAGCTGGCGGCAATGACATTCAATTGGTAGGCCTATGGCAAATAAACTAGATATTTCATCGAACATGTGGTGGGCATACAATGGCAAGTCAATAGGTTAGGTTAGGTTACAAACTTGCCCAATTCAACAAACACAAAGTCACATTGGCAAACAAGGTATAGGCATCAATAAATACAATTAAACAATCATCAAATGAGATCAAATTAGCATGAAATTTCAAAGGAAAATCAAAGGTTAGGAATAGTAACGATGGTTCGGCCAACAATGAAGTTTTAGGGCAAGGTTTAATTCATCAATTCAATCAATCATACATGTTATTTGATGCATTATAGACTCACCTAAGCTTCCAAAGCACTTTGAATAGCCCAATTCCACTCAATTCCACCAATTGTGCTAATTAGGTTACTTTGAAATTCGCCTTTGTCAAATCTCCAATTCTATATCAATTAATCCATTAATTAGTTATCCATTCATATCCAATTAGCTCATTATAACATCAATTAACAAAACCTAACACTAATTCAACAAGTCATGTCTTACAACTTCAAAATAGCCACCCAATTTAGGGATTTCCATTCAATAGCATCAATTAACACAAATTGGCTTCAAACCCATCTAATTCAACCTAAATAACATCTAAATAATCAATCAAACTAAGAAAATCACTTCCTTACCTCAAGTTTACTAGTTGGCCGAAATCTTCAAGTTGTTTCTTCTTGAAATCCTTAACTCCTTTCTACAAATTAAGGATGGAAATGGATTAAGCTAAGTGAGAATTCAATTTTTCTATCAAATTTCAAAGGATTTGGTTAAGAATTGAAGAAGAAAATGAAGAAGTAAGATCAAGAAATGGTTCGGGCTAAGCTACCAAGGAAGAAGAAAGATGAAGCAAATATTCTAACTATTCAAATATAAAGAAAAATCAATTGGTAAATTACAACTAACTCCCCAAACTTTTGTCCATTACACTTTAGTCCAAAATCTTCTATAATTTATTTTGTCAATTCTGTCTGGAATTAGATATCAGAGTGGGGAGTCAATAAGCTTATTTTAATTTATACTTGTTTATAATAATAATTCTGGAGTCATTCTATTACCCCGATCGACCACTTTTCACTATTCACCTTAAACTTCTTTAAATTTATCATTTTGCCATTAGTTACTTTTTCAGTGTTCCTAAATGATTTTCACTTCTTTATTTTTACCAAAATTACACATAAATTATGGTAATATTTTATTCTCAGATCAACTTCAGAAATTCTTCTGTTGACCGACACTCAGTTCTCAACAGTGTCCCCAACAATTCCGCTTTCCGGAAAAGTATCAAGTTATTTTTTTAACTATGTCTCTAAAATTATTTCCCACCATTTCAAGACTAATGGACCACATACTGAGAATTAATTTATGCATGAGAGTTATAAATTTTTAGGGTATTACATTCTACCCCCCTACAAATAAATTTGTCCATGAATTTAAATAAAACATACCTCACTGTTGAAACAGGAAAGGATATCTGCTCCTCATCTCCTGCTCACTCTCCTATGTGCACTCCTCCATCGTCTGGTTCCTCCATAACACTTTTACTATCGGGATCTCCTTATTTCGAAGCTGTCTGATATGTCTATCAATGATTTCCATAGGTAGCTCCTCATAGGACAAATCATCACTGAGATCCATATCCTGTACCTCCAAAATGTGTGATGGATCAGACACATATTTTCGCAGCATCGATATATGAAATACTGGATGTATGCACCCAACACACTAGAGATCTGCACTTCCTACCATATAGTGCTTCAAATGGAGCCATACCAATAGAAGAGTGATAACTGTTGTTATAGGAGAACTCTATTAATGGCAGATAATAATCCCAGTTACCTTTGAAATCCAGAACACATAATCTGAGCATATCCTCCAAAGTTTGGATCATCCTCTCCATTTGCCCATCAGTCTACGGATGGAAAGCAGTACTGAACCGTAACTGGGTACCCATAGCCTCCTGAAACTTCTGCCAAAATTGAGATGTGAACTGTGTACCCCTATCTGATATAATCACCAAAGGAACTCCATAAAGTCGTACAATCTTATCCACATACAACTGTGAGTACTGAGCTATCGTATAGCTGGTCTTAACCTCCAGAAAATTAGCAGACTTCGTCAACTGATCAATAATCACCCAAATAGAATCATATTCCTTCGAAGTCCTCGATAGACCAACTATGAAATCCATAGTAACCTATTCCTATTTCCACTCTGGCAACTCTATCTCCTGAAGTAGCCCTGATGGCTTCTGATGCTCAAACTCAACCTGCTGACATGCTAAGCATTTAGACACAAACTGAGCTACGTCTTTCTTCATCCCAGGCCACCAATAAACATCCCTCAGATCATAGTACATCTTGGTAATCCCTGGATGTACACTGTATGAAGAGTAGTGAGCCTATCTCATAATTTGATCTCGTAGCCCATCAAAATCTGGTACACAAATACGCTTTCCACATCTCAATATCCCATCCTCCACTATGAACTCTGTCATCCTCCCATTCTGTACCTCTCCTTTGAGCTTCAATAGATAAGGATCTCTGTCTTGAGCCACTTTTATATCATCTAGTAATAGTGACCTCTCCCGAAATTGGGCTATCAGAGCCTGGTTTCGATCCTGGGAACCCAAATCCAACTCTACTCCTAAATCTACTAGGTCTCTCATCTGTCGAATCAATAGCCTCCTGCCAATCACAATATGAGCTAGACTACCCATCTATTTCCTGCTCAAAGCATTCGCCACTACATTGGCCTTCCCTGGGTGATAAAGAATCTCGTAGTCATAATACTTAAGAAGCTCTACCCATCTGTGCTATATAAGATTCAGGTCCTTCTACTAAAATATATACTGTAGACTCTTATGATCAGTATATATCTCGCATTTCGGCCTATACAAATAGTGTCTCCAAATCTTCAAGGCAAATATAACTGCTGCCATCTCCAAATCATGAGTTGGATAATTTGCTTCATGCTTCTTTAATTGGCGAGAAGCATAAGCAATTACCCTACCCATCTACATCAGTACATACCCTAGGCCAACCCGTGAAGCATCACAATACACAGTGAATTTCTCCCCCTCAACTGGTAATGCCAATACTGGAGTATTGGTAAGACAATACTTTAGAGTCTGGAAGCTATAGTCACACTCATCTGTCCAGACATACCGCTTCTGTTTCCTCATCAGTCTAGTCAATGGAGCTGCAATCCAGGAGAAATCCTTCACAAACCTTCTGTAATATCCAGCCATACCCAAAAAGCTGCGCATCTCTGAAACACTGGTAGGCTGTGGCCAATTAGCTACCGCCTCAATCTTCTGAGGATCCACCTTAACCCCATCCTTACATATCACATGTCCAAGGCAGCACGCCTCAGTCAACCAGAACTGACACTTAGATAATTTAGCATATAATCGATGCTCCCAAAGTGTCTGTAAAACAATCCTCAGATGCTCACTGTGCTCCTCCTCACTCCTGGAATAAATAAGTATGTCATCAATGAATATGATGAAAAACTTATCCAAATACGACCTGAACACCCTGTCCATAAGATCCATGAAAGCCGCCGGTGCATTGGTCAACCTGAATGGCAACACCAAAAACTCATAATGCCTATATCGGGTTTTGAAAGCAGTCTTAGGTATATCACCACTCCTAATCTTCAATTGATGATACCCAAACCTCAAATCAATCTTAGAAAAATGGCTGGCACCTTGCAACTGATCAAATAAGTCATCTATCTAAGGCAACAAATACTTGTTCTTTACTGTGACTTTGTTCAGCTGCCTGTAATCTATACACATCCTCAATGAGCCATCTTTCTTTCTCACAAATAGTACCGATGCACCCCATGGAGAACTACTCGGTCTGATAAACCCTCTATCCAATAGCTCCTATAACTGGATCTTCAATTTCTTCAGTTCAGCTGGAGCCATTCTGTATGGTGGAATAGATATAGGGTCTGTGCCTGCATGCACCTCTATCTCGAACCCAGTCTCCCTATCAGGAGGTAATCCTAGCAACTCCTCAGGAAATACATCAGAAAACTCCTAAACCACCGGTATCTGATCCAACTATACATAATATTTTTGTACATCCACTACATGTGCCAAGTAGGCTGAACAACCTTTCCTAATCATCCTCCTAGCCTGGATAGCAGAAATCAGGTTAACCTGGAACTACCAAATATCACCCTGAAACTCAAACTCCGGCTTCCCCTCAGGTTGGAATCTAACCCTCTTTCGATAACAATCTATCACTGTCCGGTGTCTCGTCAACCAATCCATACCCAAGATAACGTCTAACTCAAGCACATGCAACTCAACCAAATCAGCACGCAAGATATGATCATTAATCTCAATAATGCAATCAGGGTAGTAATAATCAACATCCACAGCATCACTCATAGGAGTAGCAATCATCAATGGCACATCTAATAACCTCCTCTCCTTATTCAATTTAGGTGAAAATGTGGTGACACAAAAGAATGAGTTGCACCCGAATCGAATAAGGCATCAACAATCTCATTTTGAATCAAGATAGTACCTATGCCAATATTGTTTGATCTCTGGGCATCCTGGGTGTTGACAGCAAACACTCTGCCCTGGCCCCTACCAGCTAGAGCCTGACTACCTGTCACAGCCTAACTTTAGACTATGACGGTCCTAGGGTACAAGTAATGCCTAAGCCACCAGTACCTCGAAGAACCCATGATTAAACTTTTACATTCATAACTTAACCTGTGATACATTTTAGGTGATAATTTTTTTTTAAAACATCATATTATCAAACATTCTTGCAGAAAAACTGACAGAGTTTCCTTTGTAACTCTAACTTAAGCTATCCGCAAAACATATAAAAATGCACTCCTAATATAACATACATCCCCTTATATCCTCCATTAATCAATTTCAACTCAAAATGCACTTTAATATTTCCATTCATATCATATAACATAAACATTTCATCTCAAGATCATATATCATATATATGTACAATATATACATATCCATGTTATATCATTTTACCATTTGATCATTTTAACATCTTACTTAAGTCAATTCAAACCTCTATACATTATATACCAAGGAACTCTATACAGAGGAGTGACCTCTAATACGTACATCTAATCCAAGGATGGAGATGGAATAGCCAATGGATGACTTCTTTACTGAGGTCCTGAAAATATAGAACCACTGAAATAGTGAGTATAACTTTATACTCAGTGAGTCATAATATATATATATGAGTATGCAATAATATTCATGACAGTCATATTTATCCATTAATGATCTATAGATAGAAATGCTAGTGGTAGCATGATGAAATATATAGCATGGATCATAATGCATATAATATTACAGGATATTTGTAACATAACATGTATCATACTGTAGCTTCCTTTCATCACATCTCCCCCAATCAACCATGGCATAGGGAATATTCTTACTCTCCCTAGCAGGGGCCATAACATAAATCTGTAATCACAGTCGATGGTTTATTACTACACCATCGCAGTAGTCCTGTTATAGCATATTATATGCAAATGTCTCATATGGCATAAATATATCAAAATGAGTCTCAAATAGGACTTATATAATGATTTATATCAATAATAGACCCAAAAAAAGGTTTGGTTCATTTTCATATTTTGGCCCGCCGGAGCCCAGTTTGAGCTGCCGCAACTGGCTCCCAAATTACGGGTCCTTTTTCATTTTTCAGGCACTTTCTGGTTTGCCTTGAATTCAATATGTACATAGCAATTTATGTATACCAATATCAAGTACATATATATAAAATATGATTGCGCTTGGTTTCAGGTCAAAAAGCCTTTTAGATTATATTTTATAGCCAATCAAAGTTTGTACCAAAATTAGGTATTTCGGTGGCTCCATTTTAGGTCAAATTGGCAAATTTGCCTAAATGTGGATTATTAATGGTTTTCAAGCAAGTTTATCATTTCATATGCATAAATGTATGACTTATGAATGTATTATGCATCAAACATATATATAGACTCACCTTATTCACAAACTCTACAAAATTACTCCCAGAACCCTAGCAAGCCCGCGACTCGCCGTCCGCTGCTCTAGCTTGGGAACTTTCCCCTATAACATCCAAATTGCCTTATAAG
>CANXYC010321911.1:0-22539 GCA_948193065.1 Aleurites moluccanus | reverse complement strand
AGGGTGTTCAGGTCATATTTGGATAAGTTTGTCTTTGTCTTCATTGATGACATACTTATCTATTCGAGGAGTGAGGAGGAGCATGTGGAGCATCTGAGGATTGTTTTGCAGACACTTCGGGAGCATCAGTTATATGCTAAGCTATCTACATGTCAGTTTTGGCTAACTGAAGTGTGTTTCCTTGGGCATGTGATATGCAAGGAAGGTATTAAGGTGGATCATCAGAAGATAGAAGCAGTGGCTAATTGGCCTCAGCCTACCAGTGTATCAGAGGTTCGTAGTTTTCTGGGTATGGCAGGGTACTATAGGAGGTTTGTGAAGGATTTCTCCCGGATTGCAGCTCCATTTGACTACATTGATACGGAAATAGGAGCGTTATGTATGGACTGATGAGTATGATCGTAGATTTTAGACTTTGAAGTATTGCCTCACCAGTGCTCCTGTGTTGGCATTATCAGTAGAGGGGGAGAAATTCACTGTGTATTGTGATGCTTTCGGATTGGTTTGGGATGTGTGCTGATGCAGATTAGTAGGGTGATTGCTTATGCTTCTCGTCAGTTAAAGAAGCATGAAATAAATTATCCGACACATGATTTGGAGATGGCAGCTATGATCTTTGCATTGAAGATTTGGATACATTACTTGTATGGATCAAAATGTGAAATATATACTGATCATAAGAGTCTACAGTATATATTTCAGCAGAAGGATCTAAATCTTAGGCAGCGCAGATGGGTGGAGCTTCTTAAGGATTATGACTGTGAGATCCTTTATCACCCGGGTAAGGCCAATGCACTGAGCAGGAAATTGATGGGCAATCTAGCTCATATTGTGGTTGGCAGGAGGCCATTGATCCGACAGATGAGGGAGTTGGCAGATTTGGGAGTAGAGTAGGAGTTGGGATCCCAGGATCGGAACCAGGCTCTAATAGCCCAATTTCGAGTGAAGTCACTGTTACTTGATGATATTAAAGTGGCTCAGGATAGGGATCCTTATCTACTGAAGCTCAAGGGAGAGGTACAGGGTGGGAAGATGACAGAGTTTACAGTAGAAGATGGGGTACTGAAGTGTGAGAAGCGTATATGTGTACCGGATTTTGATGGGCTACGAGATCAGATTATCAGAGCGGCTCACTATTCAGCATACAGTGTACATCCAGGGATTACCAAGATGTACCATGATTTGAGAGATGTATATTGGTGGCTTAGGATAAAGAGAGATGTAGCTCAGTTTGTGTCTAAATGCTTAGCCTGTCAGCATGTTAAGTTTGAGCATCAGAAGCCATCTGGGCTACTTCAGGAGATTGAGTTACCAGAGTGGAAATGGGAGCAGGTTACTATGGATTGTATTGTGGGTCTACCGAGGACTTCAAGGGGTTATGATTCTATATGGGTGATTATAGACCGTCTGACAAAGTTTGCTCATTTTCTAGAGGTTAAGACCAGTTACATGGTAGCTCAGTATGCACAGCTATATGTAGACAAGATTGTGCGGCTTCATAGAGTTCCTTTGATGATTATTTCAGATAGGGATACACAGTTCACTTCACGGTTCTGGCAGAAGTTTCAGGAGGCCATGGGTACCCAGTTACGTTTTAGTACTGCTTTTCATCCGCAGACTGATGGGCAGTCGGAGAGGACAATCCAAACTTTGGAGAATATGCTCAGATTGCGTGTTATGGATTTCAAAGGTAACAGGGATTACTATCTTCCATTGATAGAGTTCTCCTATAACAACAGCTACCACTCTTTTATTGGTATGGCTCTATTTGAAGCACTATATGGTAGAAAATGTAAATCTCTAGTGTGTTGGGTAGAGCCAGGGGAGAAGCAGATTGAGGGGCCAGAGTTGATCAGAGAGACTATGGAAAAGGTGCCTATGATCAGAGATCGGATGAGGACTGCCTTCAGTAGGCAGAAGAGTTATGTTGATCCGAAGAGGAAGGATGTACATTTTGCAGTTGGTGATCATGTCTTCCTTAAGGTCTCACCAATGAGGGGTATTATGAGATTTGGGAAGAGGGGTAAGTTATCACTAAGGTTTATAGGCCCATTTGAGATTCTCGAGAAGATTGGTAACATGGCCTATAGATTGGCTCTTCCACCTAGCATGAGCCACGTACATCCGTTTTTCCATATCTCTATGCTACGGAAGTATGTATCCGATCCATCGCACATTTTGGAGGTACAGGATATGGATCTCAGTGATAACTTGTCATATGAAGAGCTTCCAGTGGAGATCATTGATAGACAAGTCAAACAATTACAGAATAAAGAGATCCCGATGGTTAAAGTGCTTTGGCGGAACCAATCCATGGAGGAGTGCACTTGGGAGAGTGAGCAGGAGATGAGGAGCAGATATCCATTCTTGTTCCAGCACTGAGGTATGTTTTTATTTAAATTCAAGGACGAATTTATTTGTAGGGGGTGGAATGTAATGCCCTAGAAATTCCTAACTCACATGCATGAATTAATTCTCAGTTTTTAGTTCAAAAATCTTGAAATGATGGGAAATAATTTAGAGATACAGTTAGAAAGTGAACTTGATACTTTTCCGAAAATCAGTGGTGTCGAGAACACTGCCGAGAAATTAGCAGTCCGGTCAACATAAGAATTTTTAAAGTTGACCTGAGGGTAAAAGATCACCATAATGCATGTGTAATTTTAGTAAAAAGAAAGAAGTGAAAATTATTTAGGAACACTGAAAAGGTAAGAAATGGCAAAATCGTAAATAAATGGAAGTTTAAGGTGAATAGTGAAAATGGGTCGGTCTGAGTTATAGAATGACTCCGAAACTATTTTTATAAATAAGTATAAATTAAAATAAGTTTATTTATTTCCCACTTTGAAATCCAAATCCTGACGAAATTGACAGAATAAATTACAGAAGATTTTGGACCCAAATGTGATATGTGTAAGTTCGGGGATTAAGTTGTAATTTTTCAGATTGATTTTCCTATATATTGCAACACTTAGACAAAATTTGCATCTTCTTCTTTTTATTCATCAAGGCTGAACCCTTCCTTCTCGCATTTCCATCCAATTTCTTCATTCTTCCACCAAATTTCTTAAAACAAATTGATAGAAAACTTAAATATTAACCTAGTTCTACCTATTTCCTTTATTAATTTGTAGAAAGGAGCAAAGAAATTCAAGGAATATTCAAGGGAACATTTCGGGTGGATCATCAAAGTTGAGGTAAGAAGTTGTTTTGTTTAATTTAATAGTTTATTTAGATGTTATTTAGGTTGAATTTGATGGGTTTGTAGTTAGATTGCATCAATTGATGCTAATTGATAGGAATGCCTAATTTATCTAACTATATTGAAGTTGTAAGAAAGGGTTTGATGATTTAGTGTTTGATTTTGTTAATTGATATTAGAATATGTTAATTGGATGTGAATAGGTGATTAATTGATGGTTTGTTTGATGTAAAATACAATATTTGACAAAGGTGTGCTATAAAGCTTCATTGGTGATTTTGGTTGGAAATCAATTTTCCTAAGCACTTTGGAAGTTTAGGTGAGTCTATATTGCATCATTTAACATATATATTGCATTGGAATTGAAATTGGAAACCTCCTTTGGATGACCGATTTTGGCCGAACCCTTAGTTACTATTCAGCCTTTGTATTTTTGCTTGGTTTTTCATGGCCAATTTGATCCATTTTGATATTGTTTTGATGCCTATACCATTGTTGACAATGTAGTTTGGTATTGATTGAATTAGGTAAGTTAATTTTGCACTATAACCTAACCTATTGGCTTGCCATTATATGCCCATCGTGTGTTTGATGAAATACCTAGTTCATTTATCATTGGCCTATTGTTTGTATTCCATAGGCCTACCAATTAAATGCCATTGTCGCCAGCGACGTTGGCATGCCAGTTGGCCTATCGATTTTCCTTGCCGAACCAATCTTTGTTCCATACCTTAGTTGTTTACCATAACCTTTATTCTTGCTTGTATATTACATCTTGCAATGCCTTTAATTCAAATACTATATAATTTGAAAGATATTGAGTTTATTGACAGTGATGATGCCGTTATTGCATAATGGTGTTTATTGATGTGATATCCATTTATATTGACCTAAATGTGGTTTAACAGAGCTGCTGCTCCGACAGGGTAGTGGGTACATATAGTTAGCAATATGCACATTGATACTGATGCTCTAGCTGGGAAGGGTTATTGGTCCCGGCCATAGGACCTTATCTGTCTTATACCTACTTGATATGTGATCGACTATATGATTGCACATAGTTTACGTGTTACAGGGCCCTATATTTGTCTTACCATATGATTCTATGACTTGATATGACCATTGATATCTCTATCGATTTCTGATACTGATTCTGTAAACGACATGATTGACACTGTCCCATTGTTCCTTATTACATATATATATATATATATCATTATTCTATCTCATTTGCTTTGCGATGCATATAGATTCACTGAGTATCTTATATACTCACCTTTTCCTTGTTTAACAATTTCAGGAGAGGAGTAGGTTGTAGAATCCCATCGTCTATCATCTGAGAATTTCTGCTACAGTTATTGATGTATATCTTCTGTATTTTTGTATTTTGATATTCATAATCTAGTTGCTCCATGGGGTATGTATGGGTTAGCTAGGAAATGAACATGTATATATGATACTCGATGATATATGAGTTATATGATGCGTATATGATATGATAGTTGGATGATTACAGCCATTTGCAGTAAATTACAGAATGCATGACAGAATAACTTAATGGATGTAAACTAACTAAAATGGATAAAATATTATGGTTTATAGATTATGCATGTGATACTGGGTCCTATGGGTGCCGGTCGCCATTGGCATCTCCCGTGCCCTAAGACCGTCGCGGTCTGCAAAAGCGAGTCGTGACACATCCTTTTCTAGTACAGGGTATCAATCAATACAATGTGCACAAGGCCAACAGCATGAACTCTCTACTCTGTTGGAACAGCAGCTCTGTCAAATCACCTTGGAATCAATAGAAACGATAAACACATCAATAGATGCCATTTCAAACTAATGGCATCAGCAAGTATCAATAACTCATTAGAATCAATTTAATAAGCATAAAGTCAATAAGGCATCAATAATAATCGATTAAACGATGACCAAAGGTCTAGCGACCAAAAATGGGAATAAATATAAAATGGTCATTTACGGTCAAAAAGTTGATGCAATTGGCATGCTATTGTCGCTGGCGACGGTGGCATTCAAATTGGTTGGCCTACTGATTTTTCGGCATGGTTTTGGTGCAATATTGACATTGCCCCAAATATTAACAAACATAAACCTGGAAAGTAATTTATAGGTAACAACCACAACTCAATAATCTTCATCAAATGCATCAAATAGGCACGGAAAACAAGTCCAAAAGCCAATCACAAAAATCAAGCAAATACCACAACAGGGTTCGGCCAAAAAGAGTTTTTCACATATGAATTCCAATTGACATTTTATCAATTTGGGCATGACAATTAATACATAAAAGACTCACCTAGCCCTCCAAATCACCTAGCAAAATTGCCTTGCCACTCAATTCCTCAATTCTTCACAATAGACAAATTCGACAACTTTCTCCAATCGAATTTTCTACAACAATGTGAACATCAATTAAACACCAATAAACATCCAATTAACTTATTCTATACTCAATTTACATATCCGAATTTATATACATAAAATCCAATCTTACAACTTCACTTTAGGGTTTGGAAATTGGGTAAAATTGTTTAGTGCATCAATTGATGCAATTAAACCATTTACCAAATCCTAACAACATCTAAATAACCTAATTAAACCATAAAAACTAACAATTAAACAACTTACCCCAAAAACCTAAAATGGTCGAAAATCCCTTTGATGGAGTTCTTCAATTTCTTTGAATTTATATGGTTGAATTTGATGGAATAATGTTTGTATATTTCTCTTCACAAAATCAAAGAAAAATCAATTAAAAATTGAAATGGAAATTTAGGAAGGAAGAAGAGAAAAATGGCAAAAAAATTTCTAAGTGTGGCTTATATAGTAAGTCACAATTGGCAAATTTCCATTTGGTCCTTCAATTTTCCTTAAATTGTACTTTTGCCACACTTTCGCTCGGTAAATCATACGGATAATTTCGTCCGGAATTGGATTTCAAAGTGAACATTCAAACATATTATTTTTATTAATACTATTTAATAAAAATAATTTCAGAGTCGTTCTGAAACTCAGACTGTCGAATTTTGACTATTCACCGAAAGTTCCCTTTATTTACGATTTTGCCATCGTTTACTTTATCGGTGTTCTTAAATATTTTTCTCATCTTTCTTTTTACTATATTCATACATGCATATACATTATCATTTACCCTCAATCCAAATTCAAAAATTCATCTGTCGACCGTACTGCTATTTTATGGCAGCGATATCGGTATCGATAATTTTCGAAAAAGTTTCTCGTTTTCGCTCTTACTGAGTTTCTAAAATTATTTTAAGCCATTTCGATAATTTCAATCCATATACTGAGAACTTATTTCACAGAAACTTGTTATGCATTTGTAGGGTATTACATTCTACCCTCCTTCAAAAAAATTCATTATCGAATTTAAATACACATATATATCTTATTATTGGAATAAGAATAGATACTTGGCTTTTATGCCTTGTTCACTTCCTATGTATACTCTTCCATAAAATGATTCCTTCACATTACTATTGCCATTGGAATCCCTTTATTCCGAATTTGTCGGACTTGACGATTTACACTTTCTATTGGCTTTACTCTTATGACATTTCTTTATTAACATCAATATCTCATACTTTCAATACATGTGACGGGTCTAACACATCATTCCACAGCATTCCGATATAGATTACTAAATAAACATTGCTCATAACTAAAAGAAGAGCTAATTTATACGCTATATTGTCAATCCTTTTCAATACCTCAAATAATCCTACGCCTCCCAGTAACAACTTTTCTTTTTATATTAGGCCACCAATAACATCTTTTATCACATTTCAGTTTACAATACTCATCTGTGAACTCTAATGCGTTACCCTTTTGAACATCTTTCTTTAACTTCATAAGATATGGATCCCAATTTTGTGTCACTTAATATTATCAATTAACAATAGCTTAACCCAGAATTGGGCTATCAGAGCCTGGTTTCGATCTAGGGATCCAAATCCAACTTCATACCCATATCAATTAGCTAAACTGGCATTTAGATATCTTGACATACAATTGATGCTCTCATAGTGTCTATAACACAGTCCTCAAGTACTCTACATGCTTCTCTTCACTCTTAGAATAGATAAGAATGTCATCTACAAATACTATGACAAACTTATCCAACAATTCCTGAAATTTCATCTTTAGCTCTTTCAATTCAATAGGTGCCTAGATACACCTCAGTTTCAAACTCTATCTCTTTATCAGGATACCATAGGAACTGCCTCAGGTGCCACAGGTGGGGGCACTGGCACTGGCACTGGGGGTGGCGGTACATGCTGACGCTCCAGCCCCAAATCAGAAATCTTTCTGCTCAAATCCATAATCCCCCTCATAACCTCATCTCTCCAAGGGTCATCGCCCCTCTTTGTACATTCTGAAGTCTGTCGGGATCTAGAAGTTCGTCGGGATCTGGAAGGACCTACAGAAACTGATATCTCCCTCACCAATGACTCATTGGAGGCAACCTCTGCCTCTCTGGTACCTCTGTCCGTATCATCGGACATCTTTATAATCAGTCGGGAAAAATGATATCACACTCAGAATATGACAGAAACGCAGAATAATAACATATAACAGGCGATAATAGTCAAAGATGATAAAAGGAATCCTATGCTCCATGGTATACTTAATTCTACTCCATTCTATACTTAGTTACTATTCCTCTGTAATTTAGTCACTATTCATCTGTAACCTAGTGTTCTAATATCGGTAACCTAATACTCTGATACCACCTTTGTCACGACCCACTTTCTGATCAAGCCGCAATGGTCCTAGGGCACAGGAGATGCAAATGGCGACCGGCACCCGTAGAACCTATCAATCTCATACACAATCTATAATCATCAATTAATTATCCATATCCTTAATTACTATTGATTCTATCATTTAGTGCTATTGGCTGTAATAGTCATAATATCAAACCATATCTCATAATATAACTCAAATATCATCATCATATATATACATCTGTTCATTTTCTAGCTAACCCATACATACCCCATGAAGCAGCTAGATTATGAACATCAAAATACCAAAGTGCAAAATAAATATATACATCAATGACTGAAGCAGAAATCCATGGATGACAGACATCGGGATTCTGCAGTCTACTCCTCTCCTGAAATGGGTAAACAGTGAGAGGATGAGTATATAAGATACTCAGTGAATTTATATGCATCACCAATAAATATAAGGTTAATGGAAAGCCCAATGATATCAAAAGCTCAATAAAAATAATTACAGAAAATAATACCAGAAAGTACCAGAATGGGCTAATATAGATATTATAGTATCAGTATAATAAGGAAAACAGATAAAGGGATTGATTGTATGATACTACACAATCTCCAGTAGCATCAATATGAACTATATGCGCACATAAAGTCTCCAGTAAATCAATATCTGTATCATAAGATGGGTCAGGTCTTATGGCTAGGACCATAACCCTTTTCACCTAGCTAGGGTAATCAATAATACAATGTGCACAAGGTCGATAGTATTTTCCCAATACCCTGTCGAATCGATAGCTCTATCATGACGTATAAAGATCAATATCAAGAAACAACATATCAGTGGATACTGTGATGCAACAATAGTATCCTCAATCACAATAAACTCGATATCAATCAATCAATAGCAGTTATGTAGTAATAGCTCATTAGAATCGATTAATGAGCCTAAAATCAATAAAACATCAATAATAATCAATTAGACAACGACCAAAGGTCTAACGACCAAAAATGGGAATAAACATATTTTGGTCATTTTCGGTCAAAAAATTGACGCAATTGGCATGCCATTGTCGCTGGCGACGGTGGCATTCAAATGGTTGGCCTACGAAAATTTCGGTATGGTTTTTGTGCAATTTCGACATTGCCCCAAATATCAACAAACATGCACATGGAAAGCAGTTTATAGGTAACAACCACAATTCAATAATCTTCATCAAGAAATCAAATAGGCAATGGAAACCAAACCAACAATAAAGACAAAAACAAGGCAAATGAGCACAATTTGGGTTCGGCCAAGAACCCTTTTTCACATTTAGTTTCCAAATTTCAATTTAACAATTTGGGCAGGTAAATTGATGTATAGTAGACTCACCTAAACCTCCAAATTACCAAATACCACGAGTCTACTATCCAATTCCTCAATTTATCCGATTAGGCCAATTTCGACGATTTTTTTTCCGAATGAGTTTTTTGTAACGAAACGAATGTCAATTAAATATCGATTAATACCCAATTGACTTATTCTAAAGCCAATTTACACTTCCTAATCCATATATTAAAAATCAAAAGTCACAACTTCAAATGTAGGTTAGAAAATTGGGGAAAATTGTTTAATGCATCAATTGATGCAATTAAACCATTTACCCATTCATTTCATCATCAATTTAACTTATTTAGACCAAAAAATTAAACAAAACACCAACTTACCTCAAAACCCCATTTTGGCCGAAATCTTCCTTTTGATTGTTCTTTAATTTTCTTCAATTTTTATGGTTAATTTTGGTAGTTTGATGTTTGTATGGATTTAGTTATTGATTTCCATCAATTTCCCTTCACAAATCATCAAAGAAAATCAAAAAAAGAAGAAAGGAATTGGTCATGGGTGAAGAACACAAATGGGCAGAAAATTTGCCTATTTTGTGCTTATAATATAAGATAAAATAGGCAAATTACACTAGTCCTCAAATTTTCCAAAATTTGCTTTTGATCCTTTTTCGCTCGATAAATTTTTCCGGCAATTCCATCGGGAATCAGAATTCAAAGTGAATGTTTAAACATCATATTTTATTTAATTCTATTTAATAAAAATAGTTTCAGAGCCGTTCTGAAACTCGGACTGTCGAGATTCACTATTCACCGAAAGTACCATTTATTTACGGTTTTGTCATTTCTTACTTTATCGGTGTTCTTAAATATTTTTCTCATTTCTCTTTTTACAGTATTCATACAAGCATATACATTATGATTTACCCTCTATCCAAATTCAAAAATTCATCCGTAGATCGAAATGCTATTTTTACGGCATCGATATCGGTACCGACAAATTTGTAAAAAATTTCTCGTTTTCGTTCTAACTGAGTTTCTAAAATTATTATTGGTTATTTCGATACTTTAAATCCTTATACTGAGAACTTATCATGCATATATGAGTTATAACTTTCTAGGGTATTACATTCTTCCCCCCTTCAATTAAATTCGTCCTCGAATTTAAATAAATGCATACCTCAAAGATGGAACAAAAATGGATATCTGCTCCTTATCTCCTGCTCACTCTCCCAAGTGCACTCCTCCATTGTCTGATTCCTCCAAAGCACTTTAACCATCGGAATCTCTTTATTCCGTAGCTACTTGACCTGTCAATCAATAATCTCCACATGGAGCTCCTTATATGACAAGTCCTCACTGAGATCCACATCCTGAACCTCTAAAATGTGAGATGGTTCCGAGACATACTTCCGTAGCATAGAGATATGAAAAGCCGGATGCACATGGCTCATGCTAAGTGGAAGAGCCAATCTATAGGCCACGTTGCCTATCTTCTCAAGAATCTTAAATGGGCCTATAAACCTTGGTGATAACTTTCCTCCTCCTCTCAAATCTCATAACACCCCTCATCGGTGAGACCTTCAAGAAGACATGATCACCAACTGCAAAATATACATCCTTCCTCTTCGGATCAGCATAACTTTTCTGCCTACTGAAGGCAGTCCTCATCCGATCTCTGATCATAGGCACCTTTTCCATAGTCTTCCTGATCAACTCTTTCCTCTCTAGTTGCTTCTCTCCTGGCTCCACCCAACACACCGGAGATCTACATTTCCTACCATATAGTGCTTCAAATGGAGCCATACCTCAAATGGAGCCATACCAATAGAAGAGTGATAGCTGTGGTTATAGGAAAACTCAATCAATGGCAGATAGTAATCCCAATTACCTGTGAAATCTAGAACACACAATCTAAGCATATCCTCCAAAATCTGGATTACCCTCTCCGACTACCCATCAGTCTGCGGATGGAAAGCAGTACTAAACCGTAACTGGGTACCCATGGCCTCCTGAAACTTCTATCAAAATCGAGAAGTGAACTGTGTACCTCTATCTAAAATGATCATCAAAGGAACTCCATGAAGCCACACAATTTTATCCACATACAATTGTGCATATTGAGCTGCCGTGTAACTAGTCTTAACCTCCAGAAAATAAGTAGACTTCGTCAACCGGTCTACAATCACCCATATGGAGTCATAACCCCTCGTAGTCCTCAGTAGACCCACTACAAAATCCATAGTGACCTGCTCCCATTTCCACTATGGCAACTCAATCTCCTAAAGCAACCCTGATGGCTTTTGATGCTCAAACTTAACCTGCTGACAGGCTAAGCATTTAGATATAAACTGAGCTACATCCTTCTTTATACTAGACCACCAATATACATCCCTCAAATCATGGTACATCTTGGAAATCTCTGGATATACACTGTATGCTGAGTAATGAGCCTCTCTCATAATTCGATACTATAGCCCATCCAAATCCGGTACACATATACGCTTCCCATATCTCAGTACTCCATCCTCTATTGTAAACTCTTCCATCTTGCCATTATGTACCTCTCCCTTAAGCTTTAATAGATAAGGATCCCTATCCTGAGCCACTTTAATATCGTCAAGTAACAGTGACTTCACTCGAAATTGGGCTATCAGAGCCTGGTTCCGATCCTGGGAACCCAAATCCAACTCCACTCTCAAACCTGCTAACTCTCTCATCTCTCGGATCAATGGCCTCCTGCCAATCACAATATGAGCTAAACTACTCATAGATTTCCTACTTAGAGCATCCGCCACTACATTGGTCTTACCCGGGTGATAAAGGATCTCACAGTCATAATCCTTAAAAAGCTCCATCCATCTACACTGTCAAAGATTCAGATCCTTCTGCTGAAATATATACTGTAGACTCTTATGATCAGTATATATTTCACATTTTGGTCTATACAAGTAGTGCCTCCAAATCTTCAATGCAAACACCACAGCTGCCATCTCCATATCATGAGTAGGATAATTTGCTTCATGCTTCTTTAACTGATGAGAAGCATAAGCAATCACCCTAGGAAGCTGCATCAACACACACCCCAATCCTATCCGAGAAGCATCACAATATACAGTAAATTTCTCCCCCTCAACTGGAAATGCTAACAATGGAGCACTGGTGAGGCAATATTTCAAAGTCTGAAAACTGCGATCACACTCATCAGTCTATAAATAGCACTCCTATTTCCGCATCAATCTAGTCAATGGAGCTGTAATTCGGGAGAAATCCTTCACAAATCTCCTATAATACCTTGCCATACCAAGAAAACTGTGAACCTCTGTAACACTGGTAGGCTAGGGCCAATTTGCCACTGCTTCTATCTTCTGAGGATCCACCTTAATACCATCCTTGCATATCACATGCCAAGGAAACACACTTCGGTTAGCCAGAACTGGCATTTAGATAACTTAGCATACAAATGATGCTCCCGAAGTGTCTGCAAAACAATCCTCAGATGCTCCACATGCTCCTCCTCACTCCTAGAATAGATGAGTATATCATCAATGAAGACAATGACAAACTTATCTAAAAATGACCTGAACACCCTGTTCATCAGATCCATGAATGCGGTCGGTGCATTGGTCAACCCGAATGGCAATACCAAAAACTCGTAATATCTATAGCGGGTCCTGAAAGCAGTCTTAGGTATATCACCCTTCTTAATCTTCAACTGGTGATACCCAGACCTCAGATCAATCTTCGAAAAATAGCTCGCACCCTGCAGCTGATCAAACAAGTCATCTATCCATGGCAACAGATACTTGTTCTTCACTGTCATCTTGTTCAGCTGCCTATAATCGATACACATCCATAATGAGTCATCTTTCTTCCTTACAAACAGTACAGGTTCACCCCAAAGAGAACTACTCAGTCTTATGAACCCTTTATCCAATAGCTCCTGTAACTGTACTTTCAATTCCTTCAATTCAGCTGGAGCCATTTTGTATGGAGGGATAGATATAGGGTCAGTGCCTGCATGCACCTCAATCTCAAACTCAATCTCCCTATCATGGGGCAATCTTGGCAACTCCTCAGGAAATACATCAGGAAACTCCTGAACTACCTGTATCTGATCCATCTGTACATAAGACTTATGTACATCTATCACATGAGCCAAATAGGCTAAACAACCTTTCCCAATCATCCTCCTAGCCTGGATAGCTGAAACTAGATTAACCCTAAACTCCTGTACATCACCCTAAACTCCCGTACATCACCCTGAAACTCAAACTCTGGCTGCCCCTCAGGCTGAAATCTAACCTTATTCTGATAACAGTCTATAACCGTTCGGTGCCTCACAAGCCAATCCATACCCAAAATAACATCTAGCTCTAATACAGGCAACTCAATCAAGTCAGCACACAAGATGTTATCATTAATCTCAATTATGCAATCAGGATAAAAATAATCCATATCAATATTAATACCCATAGGAGTAGCAATCATCAAAGGCACATCTAACATTTTCCTCTCCTTATTCAATTTAGGTGCAAAGTGTGGTGACACAAAAGAGTGAGTTGCACCCGAATCAAATAAAACATCTGCAACCTCATTCTGAATCAGAATAGTACCTGTGACCATGTTATCTGTCCTCTGGGTATCCTGGGCATTGACTGCAAACACTCAACCCTGGCCCCTACCAGTTGGAGCCTGACTACCACTGGAAACCAGTCCTCCCCTGCCTTGGCCTTTGCCTGATGCCTCTCTGCCCATACTTTGACTCCTCTGCACTATCGGCTGAGAGACCGTAACAAATGGCTGCTGATCAGCCCTCAATAGATAGCTGTTAGCATAATAGCCATGCTGGCCACACCTCATACAAGCACCAGTCCGTCTCCAAAACTCTCCCTCATGTCTCCGACCATAAAACCCACAAATAGGAATACCGAGTGTCTGTGCAACTGGTCTCGAAGAACCCTGAGAATGGGTAGGTGCTGACTGAACCACTGGAGGTCCCCTACTCTAAATCCTCCTCCTCTAACTACTAGCTGAGGATCTCTTATCAAATCGTGGCACTGGCTCTGCCTGCCTAAACTGGGAGCTGCTCTCCCCCTTAATAAATTGAGATCTCGAACCTCCCTTCCTCTTCTAGTCTCTACTTTCTCTCTCTGATCTATAATTCTCTTCCATCTGTATGGCCTTATCAATAACAGTGGTAAGAGAAGTAAACTCTATAGCCAAGAGTGCATTATGCAGTGCAGCATGAAGATCCCTATGAAACCTACTGATCAAATCAGCCTTTGTAAGTACAATGTGAGTAGCATATCTACTCAGTCTAGTAAACTCCTCTGCGTACTCCTCAACAAATCTATCTCCCTGCACTAACTGCTCAAACCTAACCAGGTTACGAGTCTTCATCCCCTCTATGATGAACTCATCAATAAGCCCCTGTCGGAACTCAATCCAGGTAGGTGGGTGCTCATTTTATAGCTTGGTCTCCATCCTCCTAGAAAATCAAGTCTAGGCCTTGCCCTTCAGTAGCAAGCCAACAAGCTCTATAGATCTCAACTTAGAACATGGTAGTCTCCTCACCACCTTCTCCACCTCCTCCAAGAAATCCACAGGGTCAGTACCCCTGTCTCTTCTAAACTCAGGCAAGTTTAATTTCAGAAAGTTAAACATCGATACACCACCCTCTTTTATAGCTCTACGGCCTCCCTGTACAGCAGGAACCCCTACTGGCTACACAGGAGTCGGTACCACAGGAACTGCCTCTGGTGCCACAGGTAGGGGTATTGCCACTAGCACTGGGGGTGGCGGTACATGCTGATGCTCCCGCCTCAAATCAGAAATCTCCCTGCGCAAATCCATAATCCCCCTCATAACCTCATCTCTCTAAGGGTCATCGCCCCTCTCTGTACCCTCTGAAGTCCGTCAGGATCTGGAGGGACCTGCAGAAACTGATATCTCCCTCACCAATGACTCATTGGAGGCAACCTCTGCCTCTCTGGTACCTCTATTCGTATCATCGGACATCTCTGTAATCTGTCAGGAAAATGAAATCACACTCAGAATATGACAGAAATGCAGAATAATAACATATAATAGACGATAACTGCAAAAGACGACAAAAGGAATCTTATGCTCCATGGTACACTTAATTCTACCCCATTCTATACTTAGTTACTATTCCTCTGTAATTCAGTCACTATTCATCTGTAACCTAATGTTTTGATATCGGTAACCTAATGTTCTGATACCACCTCTGTCACGACCCGCTTTCTCATCGGGCCGCAATAGTCATAGGGCACGGGAGACGCCAATGGCGACTGACACCCGTAGAACCCATCAATCTCATACACAATCTATAATCATCAATTAATTATCCATATCCTTAATTACTATTCATTCTGTCATTTAGTGCTATTGGCTGTAACAGTCATAATATCAAACCATATCTCATAATATAACTCAAGTATCATCATCATATATATACATCTGTTCATTTCCTAGCTAACCCATACATACCCCATGGAGCAGCTAGATTATGAACATCAAAAATACCAAAGTGCAAAATAAATATATACATCAATGACTGAAGCAGAAATCCACGGATGACAGATGTCGGGATTCTGCAGTCTACTCCTCTCCTGAAATGGGTAAACAGTGAGAGGATGAGTATATAAGATACTCAGTGAATTTATATGCATCGCCAATAAATATAAGGTTAATGGAAAGCCCAATGATATCAAAAGCTCGATAAAAATAATTACAAAAAATAATACCAGAAAGTTCCTGAATGGGCCAATATAAATATTATAGTATCAGCATAATAAGGAAAACAGATAAAGGGATGGATTGTATGACATTCTACAATCTCTAGTAGCATCAATATGGACTATATGCGAACTATATGCGCACATAAAGTCTCCAGTAAATCAATATCTGTATCATAAGGCAGGTCAGGTCTTATGGCTAGGACTATAACCCTTTTCACCTAGCAAGGGTAATCAGTAATACAATATGCACAAGGTCGACAGTATTTTTTCACTACCCTGTCGAATCGGTAGCTCTGTCATGACGTATAAGGATCAATATCAAGAAACAACATATCAGTGGATACCATGATGCAACAATGGTATCCTTAATCACAATAAACTCGATATCAACCAATCAATAGTAGTGAAGTAGTAATAGCTCATTAGAATCGATTAATGAGCCTAAAATAAATAAAATATCAATAATAATCAATTAGACAATGACCAAATGTCTAACGACCAAAAATAGGAATAAACATATTTTGGTCATTTTCGGTCAAAAAGTTGACGCAATTGGCATGCCATTGTTGCTGGCGACGGTGGCATTCAAATGGTTGGCCTACGAAAATTTCGGCATGATTTTGGTGTAATTTCTACATTGCCCCCAAATATCAACAAACATGCACATGGAAAGCAGTTTATAGGCAACAACCACAACTCAATAATCTTTATCAAGGAATCAAATAGGCAATGGAAACCAAACCAACAATAAAGACAAAAACAAGGCAAATGAGCACAATTTGGGTTTGGCTAAGAACCCTTTTACACATTTAGTTTTCAAATTTCAATTTAACAATTTGGGAAAGTAAATTGATGGATAGTAGACTCACCTAAACCTCCAAATCACCAAATATCACGAATTTGCTACCCAATTCCTCAATTTCTCCGATTAGGCCAATTTCGACGATTTTTTTTCGAACGAGTTTTCTTTATCGAAATGAACGTCAATTAAATATCGATTGATACCCAATTGACTTATTCTAAAGCTAATTTACACTTACTAATACATACACTAAAAATCAAAAGTCACAACTTAAAATTTAGGTTAGAAAATTGGAAAAAATTGTTTAATGCATCAATTGATGCGATTAAACCATTTACCCATTCCTTTTATCATCAAATTAACCTATTTAAACCAAAAATTTAATCAAAACACCAACTTACCTCAAAACTCCATTTTGGCCGAAATCTTCCCTTTGATTGTTCTTCAATTTTCTTCAATTTTTATGATTAATTTTGGTAGTTTAATGTTTGTATGGATTTAGTTATTGATTTCCATCAATTTCCCTTCACAAATCATCAAAGAAAATCAAAAAAAGAAGAAAGGAATTGGTCATGGGTGAAGAACATAAATGGGCAGAAAATTTGCCTATTTTGTGCTTCTATAATAAGGCAAAATAGGCAAATTACACTTTAGTCTTCAAATTTTTCAAAATTTGCTTTTTGTCCTTTTTCGCTCATTAAATTTTTCCGGCAATTCCTTTGGGAATCGAAATTCAAAGTGATTGTTTAAACATCATATTTTATTTAATTTTATTTAATAAAAATAGTTTCAGAGCCGTTCTGAAACTTGGACTGTCGAGATTCACTATTCACCGAAAGTACCATTTATTTACGGTTTTGTCTTTTCTTATTTTATCGGTGTTCTTAAATATTTTTCTCATTTCTCTTTTTATTGTATTCATACATGCATATATATTATGATTTACCCTCTATCCAAATTTAGAAATTCATCCGTCGACCGAAATGCTGTTTTTACAGCATTGATATCGGTACCGATAAATTTTCGAAAATTTTCTCATTTTCATTCTAACTAAGTTTCTAAAATTATTATTGGTTATTTCGATACTTTAAATCCTTATACAGAGAACTTATCTTGCATATATGAGTTATAACTTTCTAGGGTATTATAGTAATGATGGAAATTGTATTTTTTTTTATGGTTAATAAGGATAATGAAACATCAAAAGTGGGGATATCGAAGGAGGTTAAAATGCTAACTCTTGGAGATATTAGGAGATTTTAATTTCTGTGAACCTTAAAAAACGTCTGGCTAATAAAGTTAAAAAGGCATTTGATGGAAGGTAATCCACCACAACTTGAATTTTATTAATTTTAGAATTTTTTTTGATTTTTAATTAATTTTTAAAATTTATTTTTCATGTCTTAATAATTATTTTATTTTATTTTGGTAGACTAATATTTTATTTTACCAAGATTAAAATTTATAGGTATAAATAAAAAATAGGTGGAGTAAAGGTATATATATATATATTAATTTATTAATTAATAAAATAAATAAATAAAAATATATATATAAAAGAGTAAAAGTAGTCCAAAGGCTTGTGCCTGATCAACACATTTTTGTCATTATTTTTTCTATATATTTTAATAATATTTTTATTATATTTTATTAATTTTTAGTTATATTTGACAATATTTTTAGTAAATTGCTAATAATGTTTTGGCTAGGATTTTGTATGTTTTGACCCTATTTCAGGTGTTTTTGGCAAGAAATTGTGCAAACCATGAGTTTGAATCAAAATTAGACCTTAAATTGGGTTGAGAAACCAAATCAGGAATAAATTGGGCCTGAGCCTGAGAAGTTGAGCAATACGGCCCAAGCACGCTCGTGCTATCATTCCCAATACACCCATGCCTGACCATGCATAGCCGTGCAACTCTTCACTCCTACAGTCGTGCTCTGCCTTGCACCATCGTGCTGTTCTTCCATATAATTGTATAACTTTTCCAAATGGCCATGTCACTCCATCCTAGCTTTAGTAAGCCCGTGTAGCTCCTAATACAGTCGTGAAGCATTGCCAGGCCAATTAGACACGGCCTGTCAAGCCCGTGGCCCAAACAAGTTTCAACCAGTCTAAGGAGTAATACAACCGTGCTATGTTCAACATGCCGATGTAGAATTCTTCAAAGTGATTCACGCGTGTGTTGGACCCGGACACGCCCATATCGAGCTATAAATTACTCAACATATTTCAACATGGTTTTAATTTCAAATTGAGATAGATTTGATTTATGGGCTAAATAAGGGAAGTTAAATTATGTAAATTAATTTCTAGACAAATAGAATAATTGAAGGAGTGTGGTTTTCTTGCCAAAAGAAGATTAAGAAGAAGAATAAAAGGGAACTAAAGACACAGAAGGCTTGACACTCCCTTCCACTTTTCTTTACTTCGCTATTTCTCTAGCCAAGAACATTTAGTTAATTTAGGGTTTTATTCTATTATATTTCTTCCTCTTTATACGGAGGCGATTGTACCTAGTGGTAAATCCATTTTTCATATTGTAAAACTAGCAACGACCAATATTGCAGTTTATTTTCACATTGATTTATATATTTGATTAATCACAGGTTGTTTGTGGTCGTGATCAACAAGCAAACAATTCGTAAGCATCTATTTATCAAATAGATTTGTTCTCTTAACCCTTCAATTTATTTAATTATGTGTTGCCGATAGTAGTAGGTATAATTAAATTGATTGAATGGTTATAAAATTAATTGAATCATGAACCATATTACGTTAATTCATCCATCCACTTAAACCCTAAATTGTCATTTGTTACTTTGTGCTATTTTATTTTTATTTTTAGTTTTAGTTTGATTATTTTCTCTCTAATTATTTTCTTCTCTCAATTCTCTAATTCTCATCTTTGCCTATTGTATTAACAATTGCTCGCTTTCACAAAACTGTATTTTTATTCACTTTTGTTCACAATCACAATTGCTCATAAAACTCTCAAAACTACTCACAAACACTCACAAAAGCTCTCTTTCTCTCATTCACAAAAATGTACTTGCTCACATTCTCTCTTCCTCATGTCACTGATATCTTTGGCCTTTTCTTCAAAAGGCTTTTTTAATTTACCGCAATCACACAAAACTTTAATTAGAGTGTTTAAGATTTTATTTTATTTTATTTTTTTAAATTATGACAACCATCAATTGCACTTACACCGACCAAATCTTTCTCGTAGAGAACGACTTTGGGTGTCCTATTATCATAATTACTATAATCACCTTGTACACTTGCGAGTACAACCGCACCATTTATTTTTATATTTTTCAAAATAAATTTTAGGACGGTCTAGTTTTTGGCACCATTGCAGTGGTAAGCTTTAGGCCTAATTATAGTGTAATTGAATTTTTAGTTTACTGTTAATTTTTGTTATTATGAGATTTTTGTTAATTTTTATTTCTTTGTTATTTTTGTGTTATTGTGATTCTGTTATTTTAGTGATTTTGCTATTTTTAATATTTGAGTCATTGTTATTTTTTGTTTAAGTTTATTTTCTAAAAAAAAAAAATCACAAAATAAAAAAAAATCGTTAAAAAAAAAAAGAAAAAACGATTGAAGAAGAAATCATAAAAAAAAAAAAAAGTAAATATTGTTACTTTTGAATTTAGCGACAGTGACTTTCATTTTCCTTTTAATTTGCTTTTTCGTCTTTTAGTTTATTTCATCTATTTCTCTTCATAAAATCACTATTACTTTTCTTTTCTTTTACCTATTCTCTTTTCATTTCTTATTTATTTTGATTTCCTTTATTTTATTTGCTATTCATTTTTGAATTTAACTTTCTTAGTTCATTTTCTTTGCTAAAAAAATAAAAATAAAAGTATTTTATTCGAATTGGTTTAATCTCATTGCTTATTTTGTTGGTTTATGCAAAGTAGTCGATCTCTAGATTAAGAGCTTGCTCCTTTAATTAACAACATTCACAAGATAAGCAGACACAAGAGAATTATTTTTCCTAACTTTGAACAATTGTGTTTTGATAATCAATTTGATGAACAAGAAGTCGCAGCCCTAGAGGAGATAAATAACCAATCATCAGTTGAAAATCATTATGGGGAGGAAGTAGAACTAGATCAAGAAAATAATAACATGGCTAATCCACAATCCTCCATGAATAAATATACAAGACCAATCATTGAGACTGCCACGTCTTGCATAAGACTTGGAGAAGCAGCTAGAAATTATGAATTAAAAATATACATTATAGCATGCTTCCATCTTTTTATTGCATAGCTAATGAAGATCCACTTAACTTTATTTGAGATTTTTATGCCACTATTCAGACTTTTCCTTTGTAGGGTATAAATGAAGATCAATTGAGAATGAGATGTTTTCCATACACACAAAAGGATAGAACCAAATCTTGACTAATGACTTTAGCACCTAATTCTTTAAATACTGGGAAAGAAGTTTATAATAAATTTATGGGAAATTTTTATTCTCATCAAAACACTTCTGAATTAGAACAAAAATTGCTACTTTCTCTTAAATGGATGGAGAGCCATTTCATGAAGCATGGAAATGCTTCAGAGTGCTTCAAATTCAGTGTCCGTATCATTCATACCTTTTACAATTACTTAACCAATTCTTTTATGATGGTTTGACTCAAGAGAGTCAATTTATCATTAATAATGCTAATGATAGAGCAATGAGTGAAAAGACACCATGAGATACCTATGAATTGCTAGAAATATTGAGAGCTAATTCTCAAGAAAAGAGTGTAAAAGGTAGAAGAGTTGGAGTAAATGAAGTAGGGATAAACTAATAAATGTTGAAGCAAATATCAGAGTTGACTAAACAAGTGCAACTCTTGACCACAAAGGAAACTCAAAGTTCCCAAAATAATGAGGTGTGTGGAGTTTGTGTGTCACACCCCAACTCCGGTGGTGCGACGGTCCTAGGGCAAGGGCAGGCTTAAGGCCACCATAAACCCGTAGAACTCACAGATCACAATTCTCATTAAAGCCAAATAGATTATAACATCGCCTTTTTACCATAAAATTTCCATACTCATTCATATAATCAAGTGAAATCAACCACATCCTTCTATATCATTCCATATCTTTCTCTTGTTCCTTAATGATCTAAAGAAGACATCTCTCATCAAAGAGGAACAAGAGTATCCAAAGGATAATATTCATACAACAAAATATTCTAGTATTCCAAAAATACTAGCTACGGAGCTCTAGAATGTACTCCATTACATATTATATCACAATACCATTAATAATTATACAAGATAGCTCAAAAAGATAATTACAATGAAGCTTCTTGGAAAGAATAAGTTAAGAAGCTTGATCTTCTCTGCTAGCTCCCTCATGAGCTAAACTATCACCTGAAATCCACAGAAGAGGAATGAGCCTTCAACTCAGTAAGATATGAACATGTAGTAGTAGAAAAGAATGCATTTACATACTTATCTCAATGCGAAATTTAGGGAAAACATTTATTCTAAGAACATAATCAAAATCAGAATATGGTTAAGTTTCAAGAAATCAAAAGTGTTCACAATCAAATAGCACTATCAAATATCATGGCAGAACTACAGAATGATCGATAGCCATGCTACCTCTCATAACAGAGCACATCAGTAGTCCTTGCTACCTTATCGCAAACGC
>CANXYC010321856.1:0-11653 GCA_948193065.1 Aleurites moluccanus | reverse complement strand
CCCCATATAGATAATGCCTCCAAATCTTCAAGGCAAAGACAACTGCTGCCATCTCAAGATCATGAGTAGGATAATTTGCTTCATGCTTCTTTAATTGACGAGAAGCATAAGCAATCACCCTTCCTATCTGCATCAGAACACGCCCTAGCCAATTCTCGAAGCATCACAATACACAATATACTTCTCCTCCTCCACCAGTAACGCAAAACGGAGCACTAGTAAGGCAATATTTCAAAGTCTGAAAACTCCGATCACATTCATCTATCCAGACATATCGCTCCTGCTTTCTCATCAATCTAGTCAAAGGAGCAGCAATACGGGAGAAGTCTTTCACAAATCTCCTATAATATCCAGCCATACCCAGAAAACTATGTACTTCTGAAACATTGGTAGGCTGGGGCCAATTAGCAACCGCCTCAATCTTCTGAGGGTCTACCATAATACCCTCCTTACAGATCACATGCCCCAGAAAGCATACCTCAGATAACCAAAATTGACACTTGGATAATTTAGCATAAAGCTGGTGCTCTCGAAGTGTGTGTAATACAATCCTCAAATGCTCTATGTGTTCTTCCTCACTCCTGGAATAAATAAGAATGTTTTCAATGAAGACGATGACAAACCTATCCAAATAAGAACTGAACACTCTGTTCATCAAATCCATGAAAGCCGCTGGAGCATTTGTCAACCCGAATAACAATACTAGAAACTCATAGTGGCTATAATGAGTTCTAAAAGCAGTCTTGGGTATATCTCCACTCTGAATCTTCAGTTGATGATACCCAGACCTCAAATCAATCTTCGAAAAATGGCTGGCGCCCTGTAGCTGATCAAACAAGTCATCGATCTGTGGCAACGGATACTTGTTCCTTACCGTGACCTTATTCAGCTGCCTATAATCGATACACATTCGCAGAGAGCCATCTTTCTTTCTCACAAATAAAACTGGTGCACCCCACAGAGAACTACTAAGTCGGATGAATCCTCTATCCAATAGCTCCTGTAACTGAACCTTCAGTTCTTTCAGTTTTGCGGGAGCCATCCTGTAAGGTGGAATGGATATCGGATCTGTGCCTGCATGCACCTCAATCTCAAACTCAATCTCTCTATCAGGGGGCAATCCTGGCAACTCCTCAGGAAAAATGTCAGGAAACTCCTGAACTATCGGTTTCTGATCCAAACGTATAGAAGATTTTTGCACATCTATCACATGGGCCAAGTAGGCTGAACAGCCTTTCCCTATCAATCTCCAAGCCTGAATAGAAGAAATGAGGTTAACTCGGAATTCCCAAATGTCACCCTGAAATTCAAACTCCTATTGTCCTTCGGGCTAGAATTTAATCTTCTTCCTATAACAATCTATCACTGCCCGATGTCTAGTCAACCAATCCATCCCCAGTATCACATCCAATTCAAGCACAGGCAACTCAATCAAATCCACACGCAAAATACAGTCATCCATCTCAATAATGCAATCAGAATAGAAGTAGAAAACATCCACGGATTCACCCATAGGAGTGTCAATAGATAGTGGAATATCTGATAACTGGCTCTCCTTATTCAATTTGGGTGCAAAATATGGGGACACAAATGAATGAGTTGCACTTGAATTGAATAAGGCATCTGCAGCCTCATTCTGAACCAGAATAGTACCTGTAATGACATTATCTGATCTCTGAGCATCCTGAGTGTTAACTGTGAACACTCTACCCTGGCCTCTGCCAGCTGGAGCCTGACCACTACCTGAAGCCTGACTCCCTCTACCTCTACCTCGGGCTACTGTCTCTCTGCCCATATTCTGATTAGTCTGAACTGTCGGCTAAGATACCGTAACCGATGGTTGCTGGTCGGTCCTTAATGGATAAGTGCTCATAAAATGGCCCTGCTGGCCATATCTCAAGCATGCACCTGACCTCCTCCAACACTCCCCTCCATGTCTCCTACCGCAATAACCACAAGTAGGGACGTTGGATGCCTGCGACACTGATCTAGAAAAACTCTGAGAGTACGCAGGTACTGGCTGAACCATGGGCTGACCCCTACCCTGAAATCTCCTCCTCTGGTTACTACCCGAGGATCTCTGCTCTGATCTAGGCACTAACTCAGCCTGTCTAAAATGGGAGCTGCTCTCCCCTCTCTTACTCTGTGGCCCTGAACTGCTCTTCCTCTTTTGTTCCCACTTAGCTCTTTCTGTCTTATATTTCTCTTCCATCTGTGAAGCTTTATCCACTATCGTGGTTAAGGAAGTAAACTCTATAGCAAGTAAGGCATTATGTAATGCCGCATTCAATCCTCTTCTGAACTTGCTAATCCGGTCTGCCTCTGTGGGTACTAAGTGTGCAGCATACCTACTGAGCTGAATAAATTCCTTAGAATAATCCTTAACCGAGTGATCTCCCTGCTCTAACTGCTCGGAACTCACCAAGTGACGGGTCCTAACACCCTCAGTAATAAACTTATGTATCAATCCCTGGCGAAACTCTACCTAGGTGGGTGGGTGCTCACCGTATAATCTGGTCTCAATATGCCTAGAAAACCATGTCCAGGCTTTCCTTTTCAGTAACAATCCAACCAACTCAACAGATCTGAGCTCAGAATAAGGCAGTCTCCTGACTACCTTCTCAACCTCCTCTAGAAAATCTACTAGATCAACACCTCTCTCCCCTTTAAACTCAGGTAGACTTAGCTTCAGAAAGTAGAACATAGAAACACCGCCCTCGGGGATCTCCCTCTTAACACCCTGTGCAGCTGGCTCCCTCTGAGCCCCTACTGGCTGTACAGGTGCGGGTGCCACAACCTCTGGTACTTTAGGTGGTTGAACAACTATAGGAGCAGGTGGTGGCTGTGCCTGCTACCTCTCTCTCCTCATCTCAGCCATCTCTCTCCTGAGATCCATCAACCCTCTCATCATCTCGACCTTCCAAGGGTCATCTCCTCTATCAGAATCTTCTGAAGCCCGTCGGGATCGGGACGGACCTTCAGATACACTCATCTCTCTCACAAGTGACTCATTGGAGGCAACCTCCGCCTCCCTGGTACCATGGTCTCCGCTATCTGACATATCTGAAATATCTATCGAGAAAATGGAAAGGGTCTTAGAACACAGTAAAACGCAGAATACAAACATATAACAGACGACCATATCAATGGACAACAAAAGAAATCCTATGCTCCATGGTATTTTTAATTCTATCCCATTCTATATCTAGTCACTATCTGTTTGTTACTTAGATGCACATTCTGTAACCTAGTGCTCTGATACCAACTCTGTCGCGACCCGGTTTCCCAAGCCGCGACGGTCCTAGGGCACGGGAGATGCTATTGGCGACCGGCACCCGTAAAACTCATATCAGTCATATCAATCCTATCAATTCAATATAGTGCATATAAGTCATATTCAATATTTCCAATCATTATATCCATCTGACATGCATTTGGAAAATATCTGAATTATACATTCCCAAAATATCATATTAATTATAATATCATTCATTTAACAAAAACTATCATCAATTACATATTCATTTCCTAGCGAACCCCTACATACCCATAGAGCAACTAGATTATGAACACTAAAATACATATTGTTCAAAATAAATGAACTGTCAATACATCTGAAATTAGTGGAAAAATTTCCAGAGAAGTAGAAGTCTAGATTTTGCAGCTCTAATCCTCTCCTGAAAGGGGAAACAATGGAAAGGGGTGAGTATAGATGATACTCAGTGAATTCACATGCATCACAATAAATATTAGGCATAATATAGCAAAGTATCAATCAATAGGATAATCGGGTACCGAATCAATGTCAAGGTACAATATAGCCAATAACTCAACATATAAGTTTGGTATCATATATGGGATGATAGATACAGGGATGGACTACATGAAAATAAATCATACAATCTCCAAACAATCAAATGCATTGGACCATGTAGGTCCTAGATCATCCATATTAGGGCAAATAAGCATAAGGCTGATCAGGCCCTATGACCAGGACCATAACCCTTCCCAGCTAGGGTACAAATATACAATGTGCATAAGGTCGACAGTATTTCTCCACTCCCCTGTCGAATCGAAAGTTCTGTCACAACCACACCAAGGTCAATAACAAGGGATACCATTCACAACAATAGCATCCGGATTTATTCAATCAATCAATCAGTTCGGTATCAATCATATCAATACTCAATATCAGTCAATAATGGCCATGCCATATTCCATATCCAATATCAATCAATAATAGGTTTAGTATTCATAAGACAAAATAAGGTTTATATCAAAGATAGTTCATAAGACAAGAACGGTTCTGTAATAAAAAGGAAATTATCAAGGAATCAAAGTTATATAATAAAATCAAGATTTATTTGGTAATAGAATATAAATGCAAATTTTAAAATAAAATCAAAAGAATTACAAAGTGTAGGTTTCGGCCCTTGGGGGTTTTCCCTATAAGGTGCCCAACAATCAATTAGGCAAATTCAATAGGATAAATGATGCATGTAGAACTCACCTCAATTTTCCAATAGCCAATAACTTAGTAAAATTCACCAATTTCCTTCAAAATCCCTAATTTTGCTTTTAGGAGAATTCAGTTTCTATAATCTACAAATTCACATTAAATTGGTCATCAATTTACATTCTACTTATATCCAATTAGCAAATTGCATCATCAATTTATGAATGCCATCACTAATCTACCATATCATATTTCAAAATTCCATATAAACCCTAGAGTTTAGGGATTTCAATTATTTAGTGTTAATCTATGTAAAATGACACTAAACCCATTTGTTCTAACCTCAATAATATCTATTAAATAAATAAAACCCAACAAATGGATTACAATGGCAGAATTTATTCTTCACTGCCCTAGATTGTTTTCCAGCTCTTCCTACAAGCTTAAAACGGAATGTGATAGTCACAGAATATTTTTTTTGGGTTTCCATAAATTTTTCCCAGAAATTTGATGAAGAAAATTTTTTAAATCTGATGAAGAATGAAGATGAACAGTGTTCGACTTCCTTGGAGAAAAGACGAACATGAAGAACAAAGAAAATAAATAATAGGTTTAAGTGTTTTTAAGTTCCTCAGTTACTTCCCCTTTATAATAAGTTACTGCCTCTTTAATATAAGCTACTGCCTCAGCAACGGAATTAATTGAATCCCGCTCCACTATTTCAAATCCACTGTTCTAGCTCGCGAGTGCCAGCTCGCCAATCCCAGCTCGCCAATGCCTCCTCTTATTGCTGGCTCACTATTCCACTTCTCATAAGCCAACTTGCATATGCAGGCTCGCATATGCCCCTTCGCACTTCCTCTTCGCGTTTCCTCTTCGCACTTTGCTCTTCGCAATTCCTCTTCGCACTTTGCTCTTCGCAATTCCTCTTCGCATTTCCTCTTCGCATTTCCTCTTCTCCTTTCCTCTTCGCCATTTCCTCTTCGCCTTTCCTCTTCGCCTTTTCCTCTTCACCTTTCCTCTTCGCATTTCCTCTTCACCATTTCCTCTTCGTCTTTCCTCTTCACATTTTCTCTTCGCAATGCCGGCTCGCCATTGCCTCTTCGCAATGCCGGCTCGCCACTTCCTCCTTCGCACTCCCACTTCGCATTTTTCCACTTCGCAGGTCTAGCTCGCCAATGCCAGCTCGCCAATGCTGGCTGGGAAACTACTTAACCCAATTTAGGCAAATTCGCTACTGACTTGAAATTTTCTAACTTCCAACACTTAGAATATTTTTACCAATTTAAGAGTTCAATCTATCACTCAATATTCTACACTGAAATTTTCCATTCTCATTTACTGTCATTATCATTATTCCAAAATAATTAAAATAAGTAAAAATAATACTTATTGCAGAATAATTAATTCAACCAATAAAATTTAAAAATTATACACACATATATATTCGAAAATGACATAGGAAAATGATAGGTGTTAGAAAATAAGTACAGTATGGGTAGAGTTAAGTATACCATGGAGCATAGGAATTTCTGTATCATCTTTTGTTGAATTTTGTCAAGTATGTGTATAGGTATTCTGCGTATTTGTAATATACTGAGTACGAGTTCTATTTTTTCAAACAGTTTTACAGAGATGTCTGACGGTAGAGTGTAATACCCTAGGAGATCTTATCTTGAATGCATGATCTAGTTTTCAGTTTGTGGTTTGAAATTATTGAAATGATTGGAAATAATTTTAGAGACACAGTTAGAATACAAATGAAATACTTTTTCAAAAATCATCGGTGTTGGAAACTGTAATTATGCTACTCACATTGTAACTACTGAGGCTGATCTGATCAATAGGTTTAGGAGGGGTCTTCATTCTTCACTTCATAATGCTCTATTGGCTACTGAATTCACATCTCTGATGACAGTTATCGACAAAGCTACTCAAATGGAGGAAAAGTATAGAGCAGAGAGGGCTAAGAGAGATCAGAAGAGGAAAGAAGGTCTAGGATCTCAGGTTAGGAGGGGGAAGAAAAGCTCCCATCCTAGGCAGATTGAGCCAGTACCTCAATTTAATCAGCGACCTTCATTTAGTAGTTAGAGGAGAGCACCCAGAGTAGGGGACCATCAATGTAGTCTGCACCTTCCTATTCATAAGGTTCTTTCAGACCTATTACTCATATGCCTAGTATACCCGTATGTGATTCTTATGGCAGGAGGCATGGAAGGGAGTGCCGTAGATAGTCAGGTGCTTGCTTGAAGTGTGGGCAACATGGTAATTATATCAGCAGATGTCCCTTATGGGGTAGTCAGCAACCATCTGCTACGGTTTCTCAGCCTATAGTACATATAAGTCAGAATATGGTCAGAGAAGCTCCGAGTAGGGGCAGAGGCAGAGGTCAGGCATCTAGCAGTGGTCAGGCCCCAGCAAGTAAAGGCTAGGGTCGAGTGTTTGTTGTGAATGCTCAGGAGTCACAGGGATCAGGCAATGTGGTTACAGGTACTATTTTGATACAGAATGAGATTGTTGATGCTTTATTTGATTATGGTACTACACACTCATTTGTTTCACCACAGTTTACACCTAAATTGAATAAGGAGAGACAGTTGTTGAGTGTGCCTCTAGTGATAGCTACTCCTATAGGAGGGAGTGTAGATATGGATTATTATTATCCTACCTGTGGGATAGAGATTGATGATAATATTTTACGTGTTGATTTGATTGAATTGCCTGTATTAGAGCTAGATGTAATCCTTGGTATGGATTGGCTAATGACACACGGGGCAGTTATTGATTGTTATAGAAAGAGGGTTAGATTCCAGCTTGAGGGGTAGCCTTAATTTGAATTCCTGGGTGATCAATGAGAATTCGGGATTAGTTTTGTTTCTGCTATCCAGGCTAGAAGGATGATAGGGAAAGGTTGTTCAGCCTACTTGGCTCATGTGATTGATGTGCAGAAGGATTCTGTAGATATTGATCAAATATCAGTGGTTCGGGAATTCTTTGATGTTTTCCTTGATGAGTTGCTAGTTTAGCCCCAGATAGGGAGATAGAGTTCGAGATTGAGGTGTATTCAGGCACTGATCCGATATCCATTCCTCCATATAGAATGGCACCAGCAGAGTTGATAGAGCTAAAGGTGCAGTTACAAGAGTTATTGGATAGAGGATTTATCAGACCGAGCAGTTCCCCATGGGGTGCTCCAGTCTTGTTTGTGAGAAAGAAGGATGGCTCGTTGAGAATGTGCATCGATTATAGACAACTGAACAAGATGACAGTAAAGAACAAATATCCATTGCCATGGATTGAAAATCTGTTTGATCAGTTACAGGGTGCTAGTCATTTCTCTAAGATTGACTTGAGATCTGGTTATCACCAATTGAGAATCAAGAAGGGTGATGTCCCTAAGAATGCTTTCAAGACCCGGTATGGACATTATGAGTTTCTAGTGTTGCCATTCGGGTTGACTAATGCACCTACTGCATTAATGGATTTGATGAACAGGGTGTTCAGACCATTCTTAGATAAGTTTGTCATAGTGTTCATTGATGACATCCTTATCTATTTTAGGAGTGAGAAGGAGCATGTAGAGCATCTGAGGATTGTATTGCAGACACTTCGAGAGCATCATTTGTATGCTAAGTTGTCTAAATGCCAGTTCTGGCTAACCAAAGTGTGTTTCCTTGGTCATGTGATTAGTGAGGAGGGTATTATAGTAGATCCTTAGAAGGTTGAAGCAGTGCAAATTGGCCTCATCCTTCTAGTGTTTCAGAGATTCGTAGTTTCCTTGGTTTGGCAGGATACTACAGGAGGTTTGTGAAGGATTTCTCTAGAATTACAACTCCATTGACTAAACTGATGCTGAAGCAAAAGAGATATCTATGGACAGATGAGTGTGAGAACAGTTTTCAGACTTTAAAGACTTGCCTCACGAGTGCTCTAGTGTTAGCATTGCCTTCAGAGGGTGAGAAGTATACAGTGTATTGTGATACTTCTCGCATTGGATTGGGGTGTGTTTTGATGTAGCTTCGGAGAGTGATTACCTATGCTTCTCGGCAGTTAAAGAAGCAAAAGGGAAACTATCTAACACATGATTTAGAGATAACAACTATAGTGTTTGCATTGAAGATATGGAGGCATTATTTGTATGGGTCTAGATGCGAGATATATATTAATCATAAGAGTTTGCAGTATATACTTCAGCAGAAGGATCTGAACCTCCGTCAGCGCAGATAGGTTGAGTTGTTAAAGGATTATGATTATGAGATCCTTTACCATCCGGGCAAAGCTAATGTACTAGCTGATGCATTGAGTTGAAAATCTATGGGCAGTCTAGGTCACATCTCGGTTGGTAGGAGACCTTTGATTCGTGAGATGCAAGAGTTAGCCGTTATGGGTGTAGAGTTAGATTTGGGATCCATAGATCAAAACCAGGCTTTGATAGCGTAGTTTCAGGTTAGGCCATTATTGATTGATGACATTAAGGTGGCATAGGATAGAGATCCTTATCTATTGAAGCTGAAGGGTGATGTTCTAAATGGTAAAGCAGCAGAGTTCACAGTAGAGAATGGTGTATTGAAATGTGGAAAATGGATATGTGTACCCGACATTGATGGCCTGTGAGACCAGATTATGAGAGAGGCTCATTATTCATCATATAGTGTACATCCTGGGATTACCAAGATGTACCATGATCTGAGAGATGTGTATTGGTGGTCTGATATGAAGAGGGATGTAGCTCAGTTTGTCTCTTCATGTTTAGCATATCAGCAGGTTAAGTTTGAGCATCAGAAGCCATCTGGCTTGCTTCAGGAGATAGAGTTGCTTGAGTGGAAATGGGAGCAGATTACTATGGATTTTGTGGTCGGTTTACCGAGGACTACATGGGGTTATGACTCTATATGGGTTATTGTAGATCGATTGAAGAAGTTTGTTCATTTCCTGAAAGTTAAGTCTACTTACTCTGCAGCTCAGTATGCACAATTGTATATGGACAAGATAGTTCGACTTCATGCAGTGCAAGTGATGATCATATCAAATAGGGGTACGCAGTTTACCTTTCGGTTTTGGCAGAAGTTTCAGGAAGCTATGGGTACCCAATTGAGATTCAGTATAGTTTTCCATCCACAGACTGATGGATAGTCAGAGAAGACCATCCAAACTTTGGAGGATATGTTGAGATTATGTGTTCTGGATTTCAAGGGTAACTGGGATCAGTATCAGCCATTGATTGAGTTTTCCTACAACAACAATTACCATTCTTCTATTTGAACGTCTCTATATGAAACGCTGTATGGTAGGAAATGCAGATCTCCAGTATGTTGGGTGCAACCAGGGGAGAAACAGATTGAGGGACCAGAATTGATAAAGGAGATGATGGAAAAGGTTCCTATAATTAGAGATCGGATGAGGACCGCTTTCAGTAGACAAAAGAGTTATGCTAATCTAAAGCGGAAGGATGTGCAGTTTGCAGTTGGTGACCATGTCTTTCTTAAGATCTCACCGATGAGGGAGTGTTATGAGATTTGGGAAGAAAGGTAAGTTGTCACTAAGATTTGTAGGCCCATTTGAGATACTTGATAGGATTGGCAATGTGGCTTACAGATTGGCGCTTCCACCTAGTTTAAGCCATGTTCATCCAGTTTTCTATGCTGAGAAAATATGTGTCTGATCCATCACATGTATTGGAGGTGTAGGATATTGGGGTTAATGAAGACTTGTCATTTGAGGAGCTACCAGTGGAGATTGTAGTCAGATAAGTCAGGAAATTGAGGAACAAGGAAATCCCAATGGTTAAAGTGCTATTATAACACCCTAGTTTAAAGGCTTAGAACATGAGCTTCAAAGGGTAAACCTAAAGGGATTCTTTGTTTGTTTATATGCTATTATGATGCATGTTTATGCTTAAATTGTATGAATATGCATGTTTTAGATAGTTTTAAATATGTAAAAGTGCATCAAAGGCTATTAGGAAGAAATCGGGAAAAACTTAAAATTTTATGAACTAGGGGCAAAATAGTCATTTCACACCCCTTCGAGTTCTTATGGAATTAACATGATATTTGTAGGTAGAAAAGAAAATTAGGACTTGAAAATGATGTTATTTAATTAATTTGAAGATTTGATGGAGAAATAAACCCGATTGAAAATTGTACCGGGTAAGCTACTCAATTGAGATGCTTGAGGTGCTTCGATTGAACTAAGGGTATTATGGTCTTTTCCTTTGAGATATGGAATTATATTATGTATGTAACCTTATGACATTAGTTTAAGCTTGATTAAATCTAGCCATTGGATCAAATGATGAAGAAATGGACGGTTAGATCAATAGGTTGCAAATTTGCTATCTTAAGCACAATGCATTGTATTATTGGCTTTGGTTTTGGATTTGGTATGGCAAATGTATCCTTAAGCCATCAATATTGACTTTGATTAACCAATGGCATAAAAGTATGAAAGATGGATGGATTGATAACTAGGTTTCACCATTTTAATCATAAGATTGATGTATAGAATCATTAAATAGATATTTTGGCAGATTTTTCCCACCACTTCACCATTGTCATCCTTTTAAAGCTTTAAAGTTGCAGAATTTCATTGTTCATCATCACCAAGTTTCAGCCACTCCATCCTAACACCAAAATTTATGGTTTTCTTCCATTTTTGGATGGAATCATACTAATTCCTACCTTGTAAACTCAAATCTAACCTTAGATTTTAAGAAAAAACTCATTTGGACAACAAATTAATTCAAAGAAGATTTTGAAGAAATTTTGGTAAGTTGTTAGTTTTGAAGTTCTTTTGATTTCATAGTGTTCATATGATATTCCTTGATGTTTATTAGTGATCAAAACTAATTTTGTATGGTTAGAATGCAAAAAGTTGGATTGAAACCCTAATAAGAAGAACTTTGAATTAAATTGATGTCTTGATGATTTCTTTGATTCAAATGATGTTTAAATGATGTGTATGATATGAATTTATGGTCAAATGAAGGGGACAAATCCATTTGGTTAGAGTTTTGGAATGGCCGAACCTAATGGTGTAGGGTTTGATGTTTGAATATTGATGTTTAATGGCTTTAAAGGTGTAAATGATGTGTATTTGATGTAATTAACATGAATTGATAGCTAAAAGTTTGAAAAGAATCCATTTGAAAAGAATGAAGTTTTGGCCGAAATGTGTAAGCTTGGATAATGCTTAAGT
>CANXYC010321810.1:0-10348 GCA_948193065.1 Aleurites moluccanus | reverse complement strand
ATTCAAATGATGAATATGTTTTATTTCAATCACCAATTTAATAAATTTTAAAACTTTAAAAAATAATCTATCTATATAAGTATAAAAAGGGCTATGATGTTGACCGGACTCGAAATCAATAATCAGAGTAATTAAAAGAAAGAAAAATAATTTTTGGCGGGGTAAAATTAGATTAAAATCATTAATTTTGGTTTGGCTTGAAATGGGTAATCTTTATTTAAGGTAGGGTCAGTTTATTATTTTATTTCTCTTATGTAAAAATAATTAATTCATTTTTGTTTATCAATATCAAAAGGTAATTTCATGTCTCAAATTAATTAGAATCAAATAAAGGTTACCTAATTTTGAACCCTGAAATTAAATGATTTAAATTTAAATTTGCAGCTAAAGTTATTAGTTTCTTTTAACATTTTCTGATAAAAAAATAATAAATCTGAGCCCTTAAAATGAATATAATTTATCTATTTATAAGTTTTTGTTTTCTTTCTTGTTTTTGCTTTTTGTGTTTATTTATTTTTGGTTTTGCAGAGTTTATTTCTTTCAAAGTTGAAAGTGGATAGATTCAAGGCAAACTATATTTTACAAACTTCATTATAAATTTTATCGTATTTTAAAATTTTATTTTAATTTGTAAAATATTAATTTTAGGTTTAGTTGAATAAATTGTTAATTTATAGTTATCTCTTCTATTTTATCTTTTTATGAATAATTGAAATAAAAATAATAAATAAAATTATTTAAGCCCAAATCAAATTCAGCTTTCATTTTCACAGTCAATTTCATATTGTATAATTTGTTACATTTGAGTGGAATTTATTTTTTTGGTAACTTGAGTTAAAATTTTTTATGTTCGAGACCGCCTGCATGTGCCCGCCCATTCCGTCTTGCCCTCCCTTAGTTACTGAATTTCACATATTTTCTATTCTTTCTTGGAATTCAAATATATGCCTTTTTTTCCCCTTTTTGTATTTGATTTTCCAAGAAAACATAAGCAGCTATTATAATCTGTACTTTTTCTTTTTATCTTTTTTGTGGAGATGAATGAGATTAGACCTAAAATAAAATAGATATATATTGTAATTTTTTGGCCAAATTGGTAGAGATTAGGGGTAGCTGCTGGTAAGTTGTTCGCGAGTGAACTGTGATTAATTTATTTATATATTTAATTTGTATTTAGTTATCGAGCAATGGATATCGCCGAGGAGGAGGGTTACAGGCCTGATTCGAGATTTGGAGAAGATTCAAGGGAACCCCTTGTTAATCTTTTTTCGACGAACTCTACAGAGCTTGGGCTCATTCAGTCCTGTTTTCTAGGTATTTTTTTATGCTATTATCTTTTCTATCTTTATATTATTGTTGCATGTTGATTCTATTGTTTTATGTGTGGTATTTGGTTTGTTGGATTATCATATTCAATCTTGAAAATTGATTTTTTTTTGGGTGCATTTTTGGTGATGATATGATAGTTCATTGTATGAATTATATATATGTGAAATACTTTGAAATTTAGAGTGGTTTTTTGAAATTGTATCTAGGTTTTGGTTGTTTGTTGTGATTGTAGTTTAGTTTCTTGAAATTGTGTTTTCTATTTATTAAATTATAGTTTTTTAAAATTTGGTCTTGTATAAAGAGAAAAGCTATGTTATATTGTATTTTGAAATTAGGACTTGGAATTGTTCCTGTTTTTAGATTCATAAGAACATAATCTATTAATAACTTTTGAATGAAAAAACATTTTTAGTTACTTGGTGTCCTCTTTACTGTTTTTGTTGGTTCATTAATATAGCCTGTAATTTTTTATACTCTCTATTAGACAATTGTTGATTATTGTAATAAAATTATACATCTTATGAGTAGCCAACTGAACACTAATACAAAAAAATTATTTAAGATATAATATCAATATAAAACAATACCTAAAACTCTTAAATTATATTTTGGAGAAACCATTTTCAGGAGAAACAATGAAAACTGATACAATAATTAAAATTTCTTGATTGGTCAAAGAATATTATCACCCTTCAAATTGCTTCTTTTTTAATTCTTTAAAGTTGGTCCCCCATGTAAAATCCTGGCTCTACCCCCCTGTTGGAGGTAATTATATGTTCTATTTTTTTTTAAAGCAGGATTGAAGAGGCATAGAACACCGGAGAAAATCGACACAAATAAATGTGTAAAAAAGGATAGGCATATTGAAGAAAAGGCTGTTCGGGACACATCTCCAATTTCCTTAGGCAAGTGTGTTCTTGCTCCTCATTTTTATCTTAGTAATTCTGTTATTACAAATAGATTAAAAGGAGAAAAATTGAAATCTAAATAGTATAGGTTTCACTTGGAAAATTAGACAAATAATATAAGATTTTGAGTTTTTTTAAGCTTTAAATCTAAGAACCCATTGGCTTCTCATTTAAGGTTAGAATTGAATCTAATAATCTCAAAGATTTTGGTTTGTTATTTCAAAATTTCTGTGATTTTATTCCCTTCTTGTGAAAGATTTAGATGCTTATATATATATATACAAGGATTTCTAAATAGAAAAATAAAAATTTCAGCTTCTAAAATAGTTAAGATTATTTTCATAGGATAGCTTAGAGAGGCTGAACAATTGCTAAAGTAGAGCAGCTGTAGGAAATTGACTTTAAGTGACTTTCAGGTGGCTTTTTGTATGGTAGAAGATTTAGAAATATGTGTGTAAACTTAAGGTGTAGAGGTAGGATTGTAGTTTCACCGTGCAACACATCAGCATGTGCTTTTGAGTTTATTCCCATTTGTGACATTGAAATCAACTCAAAATCTGTCATAGAAACATAATCTGCAAGCTGTTCTAATTCAATTCATTCTTTGCAAAATAGAGGGTAGGATTGAAGGTGCTTAAGAAGCATTTATAAAGGATTGCTGCAGAATGAACTATCTTGCAAATATGCATAGATCAGAGATAATTGAACATTTACAAGTGAGTTTACGCAAGTCCAAACCTTATAAGCAAACCAGAGACAATTGAACATTTATGAGTGAGGTTATGCAAGTTCAAACCGTATAAGCAAACCAACTGAGCTCACGGCCCATGTCTCAGTCTATCCCCAATTATAATGGCCTAATCTTGGACACTGACAAAATTGATTTTGTGGACTACAAACCTGATTATTTGCAAATTTAAAAGTCAATCTTACTTTTCATTAGTTCCAACTGAAGAAGACACCAATTCTCGCTATTAGATTGTTGCTATCTCATCCACTTCCATCTAACTTCCTCTCTTACGTCAATTTTTTATTTTAGATATGAATAGAATAATGATTTCAAGAAGGAATAGAGCAGCTACTCATGTTTTGGTGCTATGTATTTACTCCTCTTCTAAAGATACATGGAAATTTTGGGAGACAAAATGTTATTCACGAAAAGGACAAGCTTAGATAAAGTCTGTTGAACATATGTCATGGGCCTGAGGCTTATGGAAATTGTAATATGCTATCTATTGAAGGTCCTTAAAGAACAGGTTGTTGATGGCAGATGATATCATGTTCAAATTTGTTAATATATTTATGCACTTTTTTAAACTTTCCCTTTAGTTCATTGAATTTGTTCTTTTACATTACTCATTTAAGCTGTGCATACAACATAGGATTAAGGTTGCATCTGTCCAATATAATTGCATTGCCCTATCTCCATTTGTTGTTTTCATTCTGAAATTTCCACCTTTGGGTTTCATAGGAACTGATAATGAATTCTCGAGAAGTCATGTAATAGAAAGTAAACTGCAAGAGCCTAGCAAGGTTAGTATTGTGAACAAGAATGAAGATGCTGAATCAGGAGATGATGTCGAGGAATCTGACACAGATCAAGAGCACTGCTTGGGCGTCAATGCCCAAAATGTTATCGAGGCATCATTGTCTACAAGGTACCCTTTGATGATTTTGCTGTTCATGTAGTCTTTTATTTTTATTTTATTACCATTATGTTCCATTTGGTCTCCACACGTAGAGATAAAGATTAATTAATTGTAACTTTTAACTTTAATGACTCTTGTCCCAGGGACTAATTATATGCATGGTAAAACATCTTATATATTCCAACTACGAAATTCAAGTAGTCAAAAGATTTACAACTTGTAAATATATAATAAGTACTAAGCTTACAAATTAATTTTGTTCATTTATATATAGAAATTTGTGAAAATTCATGTGCACCATATATCAAATGAATAATGTCTACCCATGATTTTGTAAGAATTGTGACTCTAAATTGTTTATAAAAAATTTGGAGCTCACTCATGATTGTGAAAAAAGGAATATGCCAAAATAGAATTATATATAAAGAAAAAAAATCAGTATTATTCTTCTATCAAGCTCATTGAGTAAGCAAGAGAGACAAAAAATATAAAGCTAATAAGGTTAGGTATGGGAAACTTGTGTTGGCCAAGATATGCTTGAATCAAAGAGATGAGTTGTGGTGAAAGCTAGGGTCTCATGACTGAATTCATAATTGTAAAATTTAGATTTTTTTTTTGGTGAAAGTAAAGCACGTTTACATTTGAAATTAGTTTTTATTGTTATTATCATATTATATCATATCATAAGATTAGTCATTCTTTGTAAATAAATTTTTTTATCTAGGATGTTTATATATATATATATATATAGATTTTAGGTATATGAAAAGAAACTTTGTTGAGAAAGGAAGAAACGAGCATACACCATGGAGGACAAAGAATCCTCCCATATGACTCAAAAGACAACTACAAACAAGAACATAAAAAACAATCTAAAAAAGTAATATGCTCCAAGTAAATTGGATAACATTTAAAGGAACCCCTAAAACAAGGTTTTAAATATCGGTGTTATATGTTGGTTGTTGTGTATTGAATTTTTAGCACACCGATATGGTATTTCCCGGTATGATGCAGGTATTTAAAAATCATATATATGTTTTAAAATAAATTTTGTTTTAATTATTTCTTTGACTATATATTTTCACTATAGATTATTAGATATATAATATTATGATGATATTTCGTTGAGTTATTCAATTTATTTTTGAGTTTTTTTTGGAAATTTTGAAAAATATTCATTATACTGGTGGCTGATTCAAGCCAATTCTGAAACCATATCCAATTCCCTTATTTAAAACCCTGCTCTAAAAGCTCTGAAATTATAAGCTTACAGAAAATCCAGTTACATCACCTTTCTCACAACAAACTAAAGGTCATGCTTTGATATATGAGGATTTGTGCATCTCTCTTTCACCTAGAGACTGTAGCATAACAAAAAAAGGACAATTCCAAAGAATTTTGGCATTTTCCATGCTACTGAATTCTCTCCACTTTATACCAATGAAAGCCTCTAAAGCTTCTTGATGCACACATGTCTTTAAAAAAATGCTAAATAGGCAATTCCAGATTGCCTGAGTAACTTCTCAATGTAGAAACAAGTGAAAATGAATCTCATCATAGTCGATATTACTTTCTCAATTGGTCATTCTATGTTCTTATCCTTTGTATACCATTCTATAAATTCTGGGTTTTTAAATGTGAACCTTCTGGGGAGGCATGAACTGTTATGTGATTGGTACTTGTCAGTTGATAATTTTTTCAGTGTTTGAAAAACTGCTGTTTATTTTTCCTTCTCTGCTCTTTGGTGCAACTCACATTCTCAAATTCTAACACTAGAAAATGTTGGCTATTGCATGTGCTAAAGCGATGGGGAGTTGTTAAACATTTTCTATTTAGTTTGCTCCAGAATACAATCAATGTTATTCTCTTTAATTGGAACTGAGTGGGTCACTTTGAATGCTGTTTTTTTGGGTTTTAGTAATTTGGAGTAGTGAGTCAAGTAGATGCACAAACCAATAAGCAGGGATGGAAGTGCCATTATGTGTGACATGGAATATATTGGTCAGAGAGGAATATTTGGGTATTCAAATAGATAGATTATTCCATGGGAGAGAAAACATTATTTTGTGGACATTTAAATAAGGAAGAATCAAGAGCCACTTCCTATTTCTCGTCTTCCACTATTTTGTTGACATGTAAAATACCCCTTTGATGTTTAATTATTTTGGTTTTATCTATTGCACATCTAACTTTGGCTTTTTTTTTCTATTATGACTTGCATTAGGAATGTAGTTTTTTTGTTTATCTTAAAATTCAATATGAATTCTATATGCAGTTCTTTTCATGAACACTTGGGATACAAATTGTCTAACGCAGAGATTAATAACCTGTTAAACAAAAAGTGGGAATACAAATGGGACATGCCTGCATTTGACAGATCAAATTGCAAGTGGGTAGGGACTGGGAAGTGTTTTCTCAAGGTATTTTCCAGATTCTTTTTCCGTTATTCTTATATATCTTTTTCACTTAGCTTTATGTGGATTATCTAGTCTCATTATTTTTGTTTAAACTTTCAAAGAATGCCTTACTTTAAGATCATGAATTAACAATTGAAGAAAAATAGGTAAATATGCATTTCCTCTGTTTATGTCTCTTAGATAGAGTTTGCATGATTAGTTTGAAATTAGGATGTTTCCGAGGGATCTTACGTGTTGCTACTCAGGACCTTGGGATTGTAAGATAATCCAAAGTTTATTTTACTGGGAGCCTATCTGAAAACATTGCGCATTATCCCTTTTGGTCCTGGCTTTTTAACTGCTGCAGTTTTTGTTAATTTGCAAATGTTGATTTATTTGTTTGTTTGTTCATTTATTTTTGTTCAGGATGATAACGTCAATCCTAGTTATGGTCTCAAGCAAAGATTATATATGCACTGGTTGGATGCTTACAAAAAATCTGGAGGCAATGATTTTCATTCATCTAAGCAGAGATTCTTATTCTCTCTCTGTAAGTCTCTTCTTATTTAATAGACCGTATATTTACTGATTCATGACTGCCATTCTCGAAGCTGGGGCACATGAAACTTGAACTATCTATGTGCTTTCTGTCTAGATTCAGCTTCAAGAACTAGTTTTTGTAGATGAGGAGCGATTTTTAGTAAAGTTGAGGATTTAGGGCTGCGTTGTCTGGTTAAAAGACTAACAAAGAAAAGGACAAACTTTAGCCTTGCTCAAGTTTCCTACACGTCACACTTTTTTATATCACACATTCAGAGAAGGGGCACAGTTTACACAAAAATGGTGTGACATCTCACCACGTAGGCTAGAAACTTCATCAATTTTCTTTTCTTCTCAGCGCGTGCTATTATATCTTTCAAATGGACTTATTGAACTTGGAGACCAACTTGGTGATGTGAGAAAGGTTGAGATGCTTGCCTGTTAGTACTCTTATAATGGGTAATTATTAATTGATTATTTTTAAGGTTCTAATCTAAGAATGGGAGTTTCGGGTTAAGAAATTAAAATGTAGCTTATTAAGGTGGAAAAGAAATTAAATTGGGGGTTGTGAACAGTACCTGGGACTGTAGTGGCAAGGGGAAAGAAGAAGATAGATAAAAAAGGGAGGGAAAACTTGACAGTCAGGCCTTCAAATTGAATTTTAAATACTCGAAAGTCCATAATCAAAATCCGAAGAAAAATAACTAGTTACATTGGTATAGATCAAATGACTAATCCTACTCCCACTAGGATTAGTAGTGCCAAATTATAATGATTCTAATCCAATACTAAATAGGAAGAAAGTAACTTTTTGAATATTTTATAACGAGAATAAAATTTCCTCCTTCGTTAATTCATACTTAATTCTCCTTATTGCAGTGTTTACTGAAATTAGTTTTTTATATTGATTTGTTCATAGGCTTTAAATTAAAAAAAAAAAAATCATAGTTGGATCTCTAGCTCAATACTTGATTCTACAAAGATAATAGCAAAAAGTCTAATTTATGCAGGCAAATATAATATCATGCTTCAATTGTTAGGCCAAAATAATTGTGTTATAACTTATCATGCAAGCTAAAGGCTATAATGCATGTGTAAATTTTTTTCAAGTTCACTCAAACCGTTTTCATTCAACCTAGGTTGTAAACCTACCAAGACCATAATGTGCTTAAGGCCTATATTTAAGCACAAAATGTTGCAGCCTGTATTGAAACTGGTGTTGGATTAATTATAAAATGGAGGATGATTTTGTTCTCTCAATAGTTAAAGAACAGAAATCAGCAAACTAAGAAGCCAATTCTAATTTATTGTTATGTAAAGCTACCATTTTGTTTTTGTTTTTGTTTATCTATAGAAATTAATTGTTATGCATCTATAATCATATCTTTAGCTTGCTTATTACCTTTTGTTCATATTGAAGAAAATTATGATATGAATTTATTATGTTTTAATTGTTTAATCCATTTTTTGGTTATGGACAACGTTGGCTATTTTTACTAGGTAACAGCTACAGGGATATACTGCATTGTAATAAGAAACCTTTTTATAGCAAAGGCATGGAAGAAGACTTAAGTATCATGGATGCTTACCTTATGCATTTGGTCGGTGTGCATGCCCTTGCCCTTTAGAGATTTGATTTGATTTGATTTTTTTGTGATGAATTTGAATTTTTGTTCTCTTATAAGTTGTACCGAGTACTTATTCTCTTATACCGAGTACAATGAAAATCATGCAGCTGAATCACATATTTAGAACTAGAGATCTTATAAAAAGGAATGATTCAAAAGTGGCCAAGCATCAAGAGTGTGCTGAAGGTGGATTACTTGCTGTTGATTGTTTCCTTGATCATGGGTTTACTCGTCCAAAGGTATTTGTTTAGCTATTTCCTCTGACTGCTTGCTAAGCTAACCATAATTTGATGCAGCATTAAAGCTTTTCCTGTTGCATTAACCAGGTTGTACATTCCCGTTAGTATTGAGAAATGTTCACTTGCATGTATACTAGTTTTCTGTGTAAATATTTAATTTAGTTTTTTGCAAATTTATTTGGAATCTTGATTTTCTGATATAATTGAGGGATATTGTTGTGGAACCTTTTAGTTCGCATTTTCTTTTTTTCTTTTTTATTTGTTTATTTAAAAGGCACTCTGGGAGTGCTATATCAAGAAGTAAATCTTTTTATAGACAAATTTTTAAGAAGTCTAAGGCTACACTTCCTGTATTCATCACGTACTGATCACAAAGATGCATATGAATATGCATGACCTTCGTGGGAATCCTTTAGAAGTGCAGACCATATACTTATTGTCAGTTGCATTAGTCAATTGTTCTATACTATCTCAAATTGATCATATTTATATTATTTTATATTTGTTGCTTTGCTTTGTGGTTGTTTTGGCTTGTCCACAAAATAACTTAGTTATAGGATCAAACACATCAAAGTCAGCAGCTGCTAGAGACACCTATTTTTGATAAGCCATTTCTATTTGTGATTTGATTCTGTCGTGACTAGATTTAAAGAGTTACCATTTAACTGGTGGCCATGAAATAATTTTATTCACCATAGTTGCTTTCATGATAAGAAACGTATCATCTATCAAAAAGAAATAAGTGCTTGAACTTTGTTCTCCTGTTTTTTCTTGTCAACTGTCATTCTCTAATTAGTACTCGCATCATTGCATGTGCGCTCAATAAGACTTGTCACGGTACTGTATTACAGGTTTTGATCCTATTGCCATTTAGGAGTATAGCACTTCGGGTTGTTAGGAGGTTGATACAACTAACGCCGCAAACTTACAAGGTACCTTTTTGTGCTTTTGTATTTTTTGATGCTTCTTTGAAACATCTCTCACCAGTTTGATTTGAAATTGCAAATGCTTTATTTCGGGCATAAGATGTCCTATTTACATGAGTTATACTCTAATATCGGTGAGTTTTTGTGGCATTGAACACATGTAATTTTTCTGAGCATTAGGGGGTCTATTTAGATCAGATTTGTATTAATTGATAACCATAATGTATACCTCTTGATTTTCTTTTTTGCTATTTCACACTTAGATGAGAAAAAGTTTTCTCATCTTCTTGACTATTTATTTCATATAACTGGGAGAGCTCAAAATACCTTTTTCTTTTGCTCAAATTACTGCTGATCGTGTGATTCTGTATATATGGTTGTACATGGGGTTTGTTAAATAATTTATTATTTTTTTGCAGTTAAATTATTCCATGTGATAGGTTTTGTGTAAGCCTGTTTTTGGGCCTAATATAATAATGTTCTCAGTTTTGTTTTTCTAAGCATTATGGTTGTCATTCATTCTGTCTTGTGAGGAGAGAGAGAGGTTTTTTTTTTTTTGTGTGGGGGGGGGGGGGGGGGGGGGGTGTGGTTTTTTGGTCTCACCGATTGGAATTGGTTTATCCAGAGGTCTCGATTCAAGATGGGTCTTTTGTTTCTTATACAAGTGCTCTGCCAATTCGCATTGGGCTAATTGTGATGGGTATCATTTTGATATATTTATAATTTTATCCTA
>CANXYC010321804.1:0-18231 GCA_948193065.1 Aleurites moluccanus | reverse complement strand
CCAAATTCCATAAATTAGGGTTTTCTTAATTAATAATATATACTATGATTCCATCAAATTTTAACAATCTTATAGCCTCTATTATTGATTGCTTATCATCAATGTAATTTATCTCTTAAGGAAATTTGAAATTTTGAACGTGGTCACTATTCACATCACTATTCATCATATTCATAAATTCTTATGTCTTCCCTATCCATTGAAATTAATGGCCTTAAATGCTCTTAACAGGTCTTATATAACTCATAATTAATTATTCTAACTACCCAAGACCTTAATCTGACAGAAAAATAGAGCTCAGAGAAGAATTACCTTATTTCCCCAATTTGTATCCTTGAAGAATCTTGACTTGGAATGATGGTTGAAACCTTAATAAATGAGAGAATATAATGGTTTAATGCATTAATTAGGAGAATTAATGCACTAAAAAATAATAGGACAAATTTGAGAAAAATAGGAGAATAAACGAAAAAGAAAGAAAGAAAAGAAAAGAAGTTATCGTGAAATTTTGGTTACTGGATCCTTGGTTAAATAGGCTACTGCCTCACTTCGCAGATACCACTTCGCAATCCACTTCGCCAATTGCCGGCTCGACAATTCCCACTTTGCTAAATTCAACTTCGTCAAATATCACCTCGCATCCTCTTCGCCAAATCCACCTCGGCAAAGGCCACTTCGCTGAATTCCACTTCGCGAAATGCTACCTCGCATTCGCTTCACTAAATGCCACTTCGCATCCTCTTCACCAAATCCACCTCGGCAAAGGCCACTTCGCTGAATTCCACTTTGCCAAATGCTACCTCATATTCACTTCACTAAATGCCACCTTGCATCCTCTTTGCCAAATCCACCTCGGCCTCGGCAAAGGCCACTTCGCTGAATTCCACTTCGCCAAATGCTACCTCGCATTCGCTTCGCTAAATGCTACCTTGCATCCTTTTCGCCAAATCCACCTCGGCAAAGGCCACTTCGCTGAATTCCACTTTGCCAAATGTTGTCTCGCATTCGCTTCGCTAAATGCCACCTCGCATCCTCTTCGCCAAAACTACCTCGGCAAAGGCCACTTCACTGAATTCTACTTCGCCAAATGCTATCTCGCATTACCTGCTCTACTGAGCTGGAACACTCTCCTCGCCAACTCGCACTACCTGCTCTGCCAAGCTGGAAATCCTCCTTGCCAACTCGCACTACCTGATCTCACAAACATGCTACAATTTCCAATCTCCTCAATTCTACTACTGACTTTAAAACATATATAGAAATATTTCCCTCATACTTATGATTAACTCACTCAGCCACTAACATATCAACACAAAATAATATACTCAGACTTACAGCCTCACACAACAAATCATACATGCTCTGACCGAGGAAACGTAATTCCTCTCAAATACAAACCTCTCAAATAACTTACAGACCGACTGCCCATCAAACTTAGAGTAAAGAAAATAAAAAAAATAAATCTAAAACTTATATATATGTGACCATTCTGCGAAAATCACAATCTGACTTCAAAAAATCATATCAAACAAAAATTTCTAAGATTTTTCTAAATACTGACAGATTACTCACAAGCAATCAAAATAATAAAAATAAAAATAAATTACTCAGGTATTACACAAATCTACATGGATGTGTTGCTACAAAGCACGGACGTGTACAAAGCTTAGTGGAGTGACATGGGCGTGTTAGAGTGACATGGGTGTGCTGGACTTTGGCATGGCTGTATTACATAGCACAACTATTTTGGATCAAGCATGGGTGTGTTCAAGCTTTCAAGAAGGATAGTACGAGCGTGCCAAGACCTTGGTTTCTATCAGCTTATGCCCATGTTCTTATATTGCTTTCCGAACCTAGCCTCTAAGCCCATTTTGGCCCAATTTTGTGTTATGCATAATTTCTTGCCAAAAACACATAAAAATATTAGCCAAAATATTTTTAACAATTTGTTAAAACTACTATCAAATACTAATAAAAACTAATTAAATTAAATAAAATTATATAAAAAAACAATGATATAAATGTATTGATTAATTCCCCCACACTTAAGCCATTGATTGTCCTCAAACAAAATAAAGTGATATATATATATATATATATATATATATATATATATATAAGAACAAACTTAAAATTTTAAACATAACATAAGTTAAATATTTTTAGCAAATATAATTAAATATAAAAAATTTATAACTCTACTAAAATATGAAAAAGATATTAAAATTTGAAATTAAAATTTTAACATGGTGACAAAAATTATTCTTTAAACCTCACATTCTCTCAAGTGTTTAAGGGATAGAATATTTGAAATACTCAAAATCAAGTCATGCATAATTATAACCAAAAGCTTACTAATTCATCCAATCTCCATCACTAATCACAATTTCAAATTCTTAAATCTAAAAGTCTTTTCATTTGGTTGTAATGAGATTTGGGTAAAAGGGTAGGAAACAAAAATAAAGATAGACTAAAAAGATTCAAAGTATCTCAACAATGAATACAAATAAAAATTATATGAAATACTCTTACCAATCTTTTTATACCAAAATATAATTATAACCCTTTAATTCTCATATTTATCCCTAAGAACATGTATAACATATGTTTCTTTTATTTATTGCAATTTTTCTTTTTGAATTTCTGTTTTTCTTAGTTACATAATTGACAAGCCTTAATAATTTTCAAAGTATAAAGGTATAAATAAAATATAAATTATACCAAATATTTTCTAATTAACTCAAATAACTATCCATATATAGAATCTCCCACACTTATTCAATACTCTCATACATCGTTAAAATATTCTTAAACCCTAAGGAAAGAAAAGGCAACAATTTAATGGCTAGCTCAAGTAGAGGTATTTTCAAAGAAAATGATATATAATAATAATAGGCTCAAAGGGTTCATCTAATGGAATTCGGTAAGGTAGGTTTTTTAAGCTAAATGTTTATCTCTAATTTGCCTTCATCATACTAAAAAATTCAAAAATTGCTACATTTATGTGATCTCAATAAGTATTCATAAGTAAGTTTGAGAACAATTCAACATGATAGTCAACACTAAAAAAGACTAAGACTGATTAATTTTTTCAATCCAAAAACAGGCTCAAAAATCATATTAGAAAGGGTAAAAATCACCATATAAAATTAAATTTTCAAAAATTAAATATCAAATATATAACTAGAGAGAAAATAAATTATTAAATAAAATTATATAAGCACATGCTATTTCACAAGTTCATATATCAAAATTCAAAAATATTCATAAACTAGACAGTTTATAGATAAGAATTTTAAATTTAACAAAATTTAAACACATAAAGAAAATAAAAGCAATAAAAATTAATTTATTCCCTCCCCAACACTTAAATTTTACATTGTCCTTAATGTGAAAGAAGGTAGTAAAATGATGCATTTTGAATAAAAGAGTATAATATTTCAACTTACAATACTTTTGACTTGTGAAGCCTCTTTTAATTTAAAGGTTCAAGAAAATTAATCTCAATAATGGGTAAGTATTAGGTAAGAAAAATATTCAAACATTGAACCACATATGCATATAAAAATTGCATTTAAAATAAATTAGCATATCAATTAATTTAAAATTATTGCAATCATAAAACTAAATAATCAATGTCCATAATAAATTCTAATTGCAAGTAGTAAACTCTCTCCCCCGGATTATTTACTTCTTTGGCCCTTTCTTTAAAAGCTTTCATTTCAATTCTCTTGCAATCACAGTAACTTTGATTAAAGTGTTTAACATTTTTATTTTTATTTTATTTATTTCAAGTCATGACAACTTTCAATTACATTTACACTGATCAAGTCTTTTTGTTAGAGAACGATCTTGGTTGTCATTTTATCACAATTACTATAATCACCTCGTACACTTGATAGTACAACCGTGCCATATATTTATATATTTTTCACTATACATTTTAGGATGGTCAAATATCTTGTACATTTCAATAAATGAGTAGGAGATATACTAAGCTAATAGAAATTTGATATTATTTATACATGTATAATAATAATAATAATGATGCAATAGTTATTGCTGCAATGAAATTGCGATAACACTTAAAGCTATCAAACGGTACAATAAATGATTTGAATAAACGTGGAAGCTTCAATCAATCCAAAGTTTATTTCACAAGTACAAAAATCTACTAATTTTTGCGGCCAACCAAGACATGTTGGAACCAACCCAAAGTTTATTTCATGAGTATAAATATCTAGTGGTTTGTTAGAGTTAATAATATAGGAACCAACCCAAATGACAAATCATATTATATTTATAGAAGAAAATTATAGTGTCTTGCTTCTCATTACTTGCCAGACAGCAAAGCATGGTCCTAAATACTTGAAAAATCTTCCATTATCATACATTCGTCACAAACATTTTTAAATATATGTGTTTTGATAATAAGGTTTATATTCATCCATGGTGTAATATTTTTTTTCCTTTTTTTTTTCCAGGTGCTAGATATTTGCTATTGTTAAGACATGCAATTAGTCATATTAATTTGAATTTCATGTTCAAGGAAATATCAAGTTTCATAAATTCTCATATAGAATACTTATCACACTATAATAAATTCGCTCTTTAGCGAAGGAATTTAGTGACGGACACCATTCTGTGCCTAATTAGCGAGGAAATTACTATGGATAATGACAAATATGATAAATATGTAATAAATAATTTTAGAAAAAATTCAATGATAGAATAACAACCACTTAACAATGAATTAGCTACTACTTTAGCGATACAATTTTTCTATAGCTAATTTTATTAGTATTGTATGTCTTACGAGTCATATATCTTTGTATATATTATTGTAACCAAATCCGTATTGGCTATATATTAAAATATATATGTTTTTATTTTTCATTATGATGGTTATAAAAATATTACACCATAGTGTAAAACTGTCCATAAGTATTTATTAGATGAACGATTCTCGATTGAGGAGAATGAGGTGACTGTTCAATCTAGTACAAATACTTTAAACCGTTCATAGCAGTTGGACTCTTATCTGGGGTTGTATTAGATCTGGAAAGGCCATCATCTTTGTTTATCTTCCCAGTTAGTACGGGTTACTAATGGTATGGAAGCATTGAGTCACAATCCGCTTGACATGATGTCAGGATAAATATGTGGATACTAATAGGATGAGTGATCAAATTATGACACTAGATGATGATGACATGGAATTTTACTATCAGTCAATCATCAGTCATCTAGATGATGATAGTGCATATAATTCTTTGACTTGAGGTGATATATGTTTTATATATGGGTGGTTAAGGTTTGTTACTGTTTACATGATGGGGCTAACTATGCACCAACATATGGCATGGTAGCTTAGATAGTTATATGTTGAGGTATATGATCAACCAATAAAGGATTCGTTCCTCCGAGTAAACATGGTCAAGATCCTATTACATACTTCTTGATATGAAATAATTGGCCAAGGCGTTGACACCAAAAATTGAGTTGTGATGTGGTTATAGTTATCTAGGTATTAGGGTTTGACCAATCCATAACCTTAGCCAAGATCAGGATCTTAGAACGACAGAATTGAAGTGCACAGTAATCATGATCAGTCGATTCATGGAATGTAGACCTATGTCTGAACATTCATATTCGGTTGGGTAGTCATGGCATCTATTGTTAGGGGTTAACCATGATTTATGGGAACCAATCAGGAAGGAGGATTTCTTAGATTGGATGAGAAAGTTTTCCCGTGATATTAAAAGGTAATATTATTTCCCATTGCCAATTGAACATGAACCTAGAAATTCATATAATATAAGTGCACTATTTTTGACTTAATTATCTTAGTAATAGAGATAATTGGATAGAGCAGGTTATTAAGTTAACGTGGTTGCTAGCATAACCGTTTGCTCAGTTTTCAGTAATTGAGGTTTATTGATTTAACCTACTTTGCACAGTTTGTAAACGGGAAGAATTAAATCAATGGACTAGTTATTTAGTGCTTATGGGCAGAATGACTATTGAAGCCTTTTCATTTAATGTGGACTTAACCCATATTGGATAAATGAAGAAAAAATGGGCTTTAAGGTTTTTATGGTTAATGAACTTTCTTTTTGGTAGGCTAAAACTCCATAAAGGGTAAAAAGATCATTTAGTGGAGATGTAGTGATTGTCCACTAAATGAAAATTAATTAACCATAAGCTAACCCTAATTTCTTATCTTTGACTAATTGAACTTTAATTAGCTTAATTAAGCTTTCAAGAGAGGCTTCAAAAAGTCAAGGGGATAAAGACTTAGAAGCCATTCAAAGCCATTTCCATTTCACCCACCATCTCCCACTTTGTCTCCCCATTAAGGCACTTAATGAATAAGTTGAAAAATCAATAAAATAGGTAAGTGAGAGGCAATGGACATCCAATACTTGATGGATAGGTATTTGGAAGAGCAAAATCAATTTTGTCTTTCTTTCTTATGCTTTAGAAGTTTTACAAGATACTTTATTGATTTCTTATTGTGTTTCTATCCTTTGCAAACAAGGTAAGTGTTTGCTTAATAAGGATAGAGAAGAAACACCATTTGTATAACTAGAAAACCTTTTTTCTTCTTCTTTAATGGTTTTTTTTTTTTGGTTGATTTGGCTTTGCAAAGAGAACAACCATAGATAGGAACCTTTAGTTGAAGTTTGGTTGAAGAAGGTGCCTAGTTGAAAGATCACTTATGAACTAACTAGAGGCACAACATTTGGTGTGCTTGGAATCCTTGATTTTGGCCTTCAAGAGGTAATTCCTTAAGCTTTGTGTTGTTAAGTCTATGTATGATGTATTTTGGCCATAAGATAGTAGATAAGGGGTGTTCTTAATAGTTAAAATTTTAAATAGTTTCCGCTATAATTTTTACACTTTAAGCACACCCAGTATAAAAATACTTTGTCCACAAATTTGTGGCATGAAACTTGGCGCAATTTTTTACGATTGAATAGATATGATTTTCGTGATGGCTATTACGACAGATGTTGTCGTCGCAAAGTAATCGCTTAATTCTTGCCAAAGTGGCTTGTAAATATCTGCATCGTGAAATAATGACAGTTTGACTAAAATTTGTAAAATTTTTTGTCATCGCTAATTTTAGTACATTAAAATAAAAAAAAGCCCTGAAATTTTTCATTTTTTCTGCGTTTCTCTCTTTTTTTCCCCTCACTTTCCATTCTCTACTGCCCATTCAGTCCTCCTCTTCCATTCACTCATCCTTTCCCTTTTATGATCGATTTTCTCCTCTTCCTTTCGGTGGTTGATGGTAGCCATTACTTCTCCTCCTATCATTCACCATTGTTGGACTGTCATCTCCTTTCTATTCGCAAATTGTAGGTATATGCTATTTTGTTTTATCTTTTAAATTGTTGGGTTTTTGGTCAATTGTTGTTTTTTGAGGGGCTAAATGTGTTTCTTATGAAATTATTGTTTCAAGAATTTAGTTATATCTTGACAATTGATTGGAACTTATTGCTTAGGCTCAAGAGGAAAGAAGGTTGTGCTTGGGTTTATTGCCGTAGATACTTAAGGTAATTTTTTTTATTTTCTTCTTCTTATTTACTTTTGTTTTGTTATTTTTGTTTCTCTGTTTCTAGTTTAGTTGTTGGGTTTTCCTTTTTGGTGTTGGGTTTTCTATTTCTGTCTTTGTTTTGTGATTTGGTCTGTTTGGTTACTGGGTTTTCCTTTTTTGCTGTTTTTATTGATTGAAAGTAAAGTTTTTGATTTATTGGGTCGTAGATGATGATGAGCTATTATATGTTTTTGATTTCAAGTGTCTATCCCATTGGATGCTTCCTCTTTTAATGATGTGAAAATTCACATATTTGTTGTTTAATGCTGTCTGATATTGGTGAGGACAATTACTTGGAAGGTTTATATGAATGGTTTAAGTAGCAGGTGAATAATTGCTATTTGAGCACCGATTAACTTGTTTAGGCCTTAAGTAATAAGGCCTATGATATAAACTTAAGCTAATAAAATACATGTCAATACATTTAATTAGTCAAGTGAAACCTTTAACCAGTAGTGGATCATTCTAAATTAGCTTTATTAATAAACTTGAAGTAATTGGTTGTGTAAAAATGGTAATCTCGTGATAAAAAAATTAAAAAGGAAAGGTAGCAATTAATGGTGAAATAATGTAATGGCTTTGAAATCTTTATGATTTGAGGCTCAGAAATAAGAACTAGTGTGGCATGTAAATGCAACTTAACCAAAAACTCAAGAATTTTTAGTTGTTGATAAAAACTGTTATTGATTAGAATCAAGATATTTCAGCTACCACCAAACTAGCTATCCCACCACTACTTTCACGTAAAATATGTTAAAGTCATGCTTTCATCATATATATATATGCATTTGTGTCAGATATTGGATATAATATAAAACAATACTTCAACCTGATATAATGACCAATATATGTAAATGTACTCCAATTTGAAATCTAAACTCTAAGACAATCAATTATACATATACATTTCTACTGACCCCAAAACATAGAACTTTAGGACATTGGTCATTGCATTTCCATTAAGGTACAACATTTTGTAGAATTAGCAAATAATCAATGATATTCGTTGCTTTAAATATGTTATTGTTGGTCTATTAATTCAGCTAAAGCCAAATGATCAAGTGTTTGTTATATAATAAACATGTAAATGATTTAGATTTTAGCAGTTTTTCCTTCTTAAAGAAATTCTAATATACCCCAAAAATAAAATATTTTCTTTTAAATATAATTAGGTATCTCGTATGGGTAATTATGGTGAGTAAATAAGAAGCAACTTATTTATTTGCTAAATTTAAGGAAATTGAAGCATAAAGAAGTAAAAGAGATAGAAAAACAAGAAAAAATTATACAAGATAAGACAATTATAAGCTTCATACAAAAAACTGGAGAAGAGGCAATTACTTTTAAGGAACACTTTACAAAAATTAAAAGGTTGGAATGAAAGAAAAAATAAAATAAAAAGAATCACAATGACACCACGTAACTTTAATGGAATGGAGTGGCAAAGTTAAAAGACATACATGTCCAGTGCAATACCGATGGATGTATCCATTTGAAAGGTATGATAGGCTACAATAATATTATAACTTGTATTTACAACATAATTTTTCTCCTTACTTTAAAATCTTATTATGTTTAGGTTCCCTCAACATTTGAAACATAATATGAAAAACAAATCTAACGTTGAAGGTTCAATATACAATGAATACTTAGTAGAAGAAGCATCAACTTTTTGTTCAATTTATTTTTAGCCTCATGTATATATAAGGCATCAGAAAGTGCCATGAAACGATGATGGTGGAAGTGCAACTGAGGATAAAATAAAAGAGAATCTTTCAATATTCATTCATCCCGATTGTGCTTTCGGACGAGCAACTAGAAGGCAATTGACAAAAATTGAATATCATGCTGCTCAAACTTATATTTTGTTAAATTGTGAAAAGATGAATCCATTTATTCAGTAAGTGATTAAATTTCATAATTCAAATACATTGAAAAATTCCTTTGTATTAATTGATTAATTTCCAACTAGAACATATGTTGATGAATTGCCTAAACCATCACTGATGCAGAAATCGCCTCAATGAAAGAAAGTTATTTTGCAAAATGGTTTGAAGATTAAGTGAGTTGCTCTAATAAGTAATATATCTTGCAAAATATGTTTAATAGTTATATATTTTTTTAACATTCATTTGTGGATTATTAGGCATAAAACCCATCAAATGACATCTCAAATCATTTCATAAAGTTGTTAGCATCAAATCCTCTATGGACAGTGAGTAGTTATCCAGTTTACTTTGTTAATGGATACAAATTCTGCCACACCCCAACTCCAGTGGTGCAACGGTCCTAGGGCAAGGGTAGGCTTAAGATCACCATAAACCCGTAGAACTCACATATCATGAATCTCATATCCAATTATATCATTTACGACATCATATATTATCATACATTAATCATGTCCATACATATAATTAAACATCAATCATATCTTTCTATTATCATATCATAGCTTTATCTTGTTCCTTAATGATCAAAAGATGTATCTCACATCACCAAGGAACAAAAGTACCCATAAGGTAATAATTCATACATCAAAATGTTAATGTCCTCAATGACTGACTACGGAGCTCTAAAATAAACTCCTAAATACATATCATATCATAGTACCACTCAATGAATATATAAAATGCCTCAAAAATTATTGCAATGAAGCTTCTTGGGAGAATGGATCAAGAAGTTGGATCCTCTCTATTAGCTCCTTCACGAGCTATGCTATCACCTGAAATCCACAGAAGAGGAGTGAGCTTTCAACTCAGTAAGATATGAACATTACAAATCAAGAATCTGAATATCAAATCATGGTCATGAACAATTATTTATACATATATAGGTATAAAAGAATTATAAGCTTTACTTGAAGGAATCATGGTACTCATAATAATTTGGCTATATCAAATCATGTCATAAATCAAATCATGGTTCGTATTTAGAACATAAAATGTCAACAAAGAATGGCATTATCAAATCTCATCTGATAGAACTGATCTCATGTCATAACATACGTATCAGTAGCCTTGCTATTTTAACGTGCACACATGCTTGGCCAGGCATGCGCCTAGAGCTCATGGCCCCCTCTAGGTGGAACACTGATAAAAACCCTATCAGCTGGGCTCCCAAAGTGCACAATGGACCAATGAATTTACTCTCATTGGAAAGAGCATTCTATCGATGGGTCATGGGGTTTCAATCTCATAGGAAGCATATTGGTCGCAAGACCGTCATCATATAACATCATACAAATCGGGTTTTAACAAACAAGAATCATCTGAGCTTGATCCAAGAAAATTGATCAAGCCATTTACGTTATATATATAAATATATATAAGTATATGTGAATGAACAAATCAAAGATGCTTGGTCTTATTATTTCAAAGAGACAAGAAATAAATAAATGTTCATAATTACCTTAATATAATTTCTCTTGAAATTTCCTTTAGCAAATTCCAACTCTAACTCTTCAATTAATTTTATTTTCTCCTCCTAAGAAATTTCCCCAAATATACAAAATTAGGGTTTTCTCCAAATCAATAATACTTATCATGATTTCCTAATAATTAATTATCTTAGAGTCTCTATTCTTAATTCTCATCAACAAATTTTATTTATCTCTTTAAGAAAATCTGCATTTAATTTTCGGAGTTACTGTTCATGTTACTATTCATGACAGCCTCAACATTTTGATTTCTCCCACATTAATTACCATTAATGACTTCAGATTACTTGCAATAAATTCTATATACCCAATATTAATTATCCTAACCCATAGACTTACATAAATCTAAAGAAAATAGCTTAAGAAAAAAATTTACCTTATTTTCCTCAACACTGAAATTCCTGTGATTCTTGCTCAAATCTGGTGATTTCTATCTTAATATAGACTAATCTAGAAGCCTAATACATTAATTTGAGTATTAATGCCTTAGAAAATAAAATGAGGCTAACTCTGAGAAGAGACTGAATTTAATCGAAGAAAGGAAAGAAGGAAAAATCGTGAAAATGCTGCTGGGGTTGCTGGGGTTAAATAGGCCACTGCCCAGAAACATGCTTGCCAGCTAGCCAATTAGCCTCGGCAAAGCTACCTCGCCTAAGCCAGCTCGCCAGTCTCACTTTACATTTTTAGCTCGCACTTTCCAGCTCGTCAAACTGATGCTGCCTCGCCAAACTCTCCTCTCAAGTTCTTCCTCGCAAACTCTTCCTCGCAAATGCCACCTTGGCAATGTCTCTTCGCCTCTTCGTGAACTGCCACTTCGCGTATTCCCTCTTCACATAATGTCTCTTTGCATAATGCTTCTTCGCATAATACCTCTTCGCATAATGCCACCTCGCCTTTCCTCTTTGCCAAACCTCTTCGCACATGCTACCTTGCATATGCTTCTTCGCTAATTGCCACTTCATCAATCTCACCTTGCCACTTCTCCACTTCGCATTGCCAGCTCACAAAATGCCACTTCGCATTTTGTTGGCTCTCCTTAACCAGATCCTACTAAGTTGAAACTCTTCCTCGACAACTTAGACTTAACCAGCTCGCAAAAGAGCTACAAACATCCAAACTTACTAATTCTTTTTGAAATTTAAAATAGACATGCAAGGGCACAACATATCAAAAATTTAAATCACTAAGACCAACACACATACCATGGTGACTCTCCAAATGTCACCCAGACTTACTGCCCTAAAATCCAACCGAACAGACTTGAGAAAATCCACTCTCCACTGAGATATACTTATCCAAAAATTCTAAAATTTTACAGCCAATATTACAATACACAAAGAAACATTTTTTATGTTCACACCTTTAGCTAATTCTGTCTCAGTCATTCCCAGTAAATTCAAACATACACTACCTTCCTGCAGAAACACTCAACCAGACCAGCCTTTCTCAAATAAACATAACTCGTCACTTACATAGAATTTTATCAAACAATTTTACAGAATTATATTTAAGACATTAAATCACAACTTTCATGTTTTACTCTTTACCAAATTATGTCTTTAAGATCATGCAATTAATCTCACAAAATTCTAAAACTGCAAAGATTAAAAATTTCTGAAATTCTCAACATTCACATTTGAAATTAAATTAATTCTCCAAACATACAATTTAATAAAATACTACAAAAATGAAAGATAGTACATTTTCCATATACCAAAATCCAATTTAAAAGAATGAAAGAAATGGAAAATTCTAGATTTTTGGCCAAATGTCAAATTCTTTTTGGATGGATATTAAAAAATCTGCAACAAAACTCTTCTTTCTTTAATGTATGGCCGGCCCACTCCTTGACTTATTCTAGAATTTTTTGTTTGATTCAATTGGTGGGTCCCACATCTTTGTTTAATTGCACTTTTGGCCTAAAAATTTTCTTATTTGTATTTTTGACCCCAAAACTTTCTGTAATTTATTTTGTCTATTCTGATTAGATTCAACCTCAAGGGAGTGAAATACCTTATTTTAAATTTTTCTATCATTTAAAAATAGTTCTGGGCCATTTCTGAATCTCATACAGTGGATTTTCAAAATTGCCAATAAAGTTGCCTTTATTTACAATTTTGCCATTACTCTTTATTTTCAGTGTTACAAAATATTTTTTAACTCTTTCTTTTCACCATAATTTCACATAAAATTAACTTATTTAATCCCCCTAGGATTGGGTCAAAAATTCTTAAATTTGTCAAACTGCTATTTTTCGGACAGTGTTTTCGACACCGACGATTTTCGAAAAAAATTTGCATTTGCTTTCTAACTGTGTCTCTAAAATTATTTCCCATCATTTCAATGTTTTCAAACCATAAATTGAGAATCAATTCATGCATATAAGATGGGGCTTCCTAGGGTATTACATTCTACCCCCCTTCAATAAAATTCATCCTCGAATTTTCTCATTCAATAGTATGAACATCGATATATGTACCTCAAATAGTCTCCAATCATTTTTGTAAATATTTCCTCTATATCACTTATCATCTTACTTAGAATAATGTGTCAAATTCTATAGTCTTCTTATTATATGAGCTATTTCATAATTCTCATATCATTTTCTTATCAGTATACAATCTATAGTTCATAAACATTTGATAATACAACACTTAAATTTTTAATATACTATACCTTAATATGTTCAATCACCTTATCAATAGCATTACATTAATCTCTTATTTTTTTTATACTTTATCATTTCGACCATTAACTCGTTTCTTATGATCAAATTCCCCACATTTCAATAAACAATAGCTTATTATTTATTTACTTATGTTTGAACTTCAATAATCAGGTAATTATACTATTATATACACTCTTATTATTCTTTAAGCACTATAACTTTAATTTTATAACTACCTTTCCACGGTAGTTACATTGCTTAAGTTCACAAGATATTATTCATTGTATTTAATCACTATAATACTAATCGTATCAATAACCTTTCAATAACACTAAACTATACCTCAATAATTTCATATTTTCACTTTTCATATTCAATCATCATTTAGCTTACATATTTGTCATCCACATCACATGTACTTCACTGTTCACTATTTTCCATATTTTTATTCAATTCTTCTACTCGTTAGTCTTATTGCATATATTCAATTATTAATCAATAATTGTATTCCCTAAACTGTAATAATCAATAACTTAATATTAATTTACTTAGGTTTGAACCTCAATAATCAGTTACGTATACCATTATAAGAACTATTAGTATATCATTTACTTCTCATTTTACTTAATTGCTATAACATGTATTTATTCTTTCATTACAATCATATTCTTAACTTTTCACTATTCTATGCCTCAATAGCTCCAGATTCTCTATTATTTGAAATCATCGATATCGATACCTCGAGTAATCTTCAAACTACTTTGCATCACAATTTCTCTATATCTCTTATTAACATTCTTAGTCTGATATCTATTTCCGTAGTTACCATATCATTTGCTAACATTTTATTTCTAAAATCCTTATATCCCTAGTAACTGATTAATTTACTTATACTATACTTCAAGAATTTTAATCACCTTTCAACATTATTATATTAATCTTGCATTTCTCTAAATCATTACTTAGCTACTAATTTAGTTATTACAATCATATTACCTAAGTAATTCAATATTAACTTATCATATACTGATTCAATCGGTACAATAATCTATTTTAGTCGCTTTCAATTCTTATTCACTTTCAATTTACTCCCACTTTTATCAATTCTCAATACGCACTTCTTTCTATATTACATAATATATATATACACTAAGTAGAGGAAGAAGTTCATAACGGATAACGTTGATAACTATATTAACAGATAACTTCAAATGGCGAGACGGAAATCCTATGCTCCATGATACACTTATTAACACATTCATACTTATGACATATATTCTAAACCTTTAGCTCTGATACCACCTCTGTCACCACCCACTCTTGGGTCGCAACAGTCCTACGGTACGGGTAGACTTAAGGACATTGAAAACCCGTAGAACCCATTAAACAATCCATTCATCAATCATTCAATCAATATTAATTCATTAATCAATACTTAAATCCCATTTATTACTTATAAATTTTACAGAAATTTTGCCAGAGTTTTCTTTGTAATTTTGCCAGAATCGGATTTTTCATAAATTACACAGCCTGCACTAAAATTATTTTTACACTCCTAATAATTTTCCAGTCTTATACCCTCAACTTCACAGTTCAACAGTCATATATAGCACTTCTAAATCTTTTTCGAAGCATGAAAATTTCATTTTATTATTTACCTCTGTCACTGTCTTTATTACTTTATTATCATTGACATTTTCAATCATTATGCATTACACATCATATTTTGAATGTCACTGTAATATTAAATATTGCACTATTCATACATCTTTATAATACCCAATCATCCAATTATACACAGTACTATGGAGTTCTAAGAATTTTCACTAATGACCTTTAACAAATACAATTATACCTCAATGTACTTGACATCCCAAGTCAAAAAAGAAATTGACTTGGAATTAGCTTCCTCCAAAACATCCCTATAAAAATTATAAACCACTAATTTGGTGAGTATAAAAATACTCAATGAGCATGCATACATCATTATATATGAGATATAAGCATATGATAATAAAAGATATCAACAGTGAGCAATAAGGTATAAGTTTTAGAATCAGTAAACATGTAAACAATACTCGTATCATATAGATAAGAAAGATAAAGGTATGGATTATATGTAAACATATAGTCTCCAGTAGTATCAGTATGGACTATATGCGAACATACAATCTCTAGTAGTATCAGTATCAATAAGCATAAGGCCGATCAGACCCTATGGCCAAGACCATAACCCTTCCCAGCTAGGGCATCAGTAATATAATGTGCAAATAGCCGATAGTATATTCCCACTACCTTGTCGGAGCGGTAGTTCTGTCAAATTCACATGTAAAATGGGTCAAGAGAAATCAATATCAATAACTAGTAATCATTAAGAGTATTATGGTACAATGGCTTTCGATCGATACACATTTGTTTACTTATCAATCAGTATACAAAAGGCATTCCAATATTAACAGCAATCAATGAATATGGATAAATTTTAATCTCTTGGAAGATCAAACAATGATCAATAATAACAAGTGACATTTAATTAAGAAGGAAACATACTCTTGGGTCAACAAATCAAAACATGAGTATGCATAATAATTTATACATTACTCACCTTAGTTTATAACTTGTACATTTTCCCTTTCCCTTTATCCTTGATTCTTTGCCTTATCTCTTTTGGTACTCATCATGTCTCTTATTCATTTTCATCTCTATATATCCAATTAATTTCCATTTAGATACTATTTAACATAAACTTACATTACTTATATTTATATTAAAGAAAATTCCTCAAATTTCCAAGTTACTAGGATTTTACCTATAAAGAACTTTACTGGCAGCTTGCGTTTTATTACTCATATCTATCTCTACACTTATCCAATTGTTTCAATTATTATTCCTAATTAAACTTAACATATAGGTTTCTAACATATCCAAAATTCACATTAAAATTATTACTACACAATTTATAGTGTTAATTTAAACTTAGGCCTATAACCAGCCCTGCTACCCTGTATTCTGCCTGCAATCCTATTCTAGCATATTATGTTCTTTTGCTAATAATTCAATCAATACTTAACCAATTACTGTAATTTCTCTTCCTATTGAAAATTATAACATATCCAAATTTCAGAATTTTTGGATTACTGAATAATTATTAGTGAATTTCCAAAGTTAAATTACTGCCCTAAAATCTCTATCCAGACATACCCTGTTTCTATGCCTATAATTAATAACGTGATCATCCAATTACAAAAATACTTTACATTCATTTATATAACACATAAATGAACATCTTTTATTACTTTCTCTAATTCAAATTTTAAGATCCTCAAATTAATAGAATTCTATAATCTATATTCTGTTAAACAGTCATTCCGGGCATTCTACACATATGACCTAATATCTCATAAACCACAATTCCAATTGCAAAAATATTTTACATGATTATATATAAGATATAAATGAAAACTTTTTATGTTGAACACTTCTTATAATTCTATCTCTATCATTATGTACAATAAAAACACAGTAGCATTTTCTAGAAACCCTAATTCCAGGCCAATCATAGTTTTTACTCAATAACTCTTTCCTCACTTCGAATTAGATAAATTCCTTTTACAAGAATCTAATTAAAATATTTATCTACAATTTTAATATTTTAATCATCCTCAAATTTAGTCATTAAAATTTTGGAATATCAACTACAATTTATTACCTTAAAACAGAATTTAGAAACTATATTAACCCTAGCTCATTCTTTGCATTTTTAACTTAATTACCTCAATTATTTTTCAAATCAAACCTTAGAACTATTAAATACAATTAAAAATGATAAGTTTAGAATCATTACCTCAAATCAAAATAATTGAATCTCACCTCCTTTTGCTCCACCAAAAGCTTGAATACTATTTTTCTATCCCATTTTCTTCATAAAGCTTCTTCCTTCTTCATTTCTCTAGCTATTTTTGGTTGATTTCTATGGAAAAATTGGAAGACTATTTCTTTGGTAGTTTTCTCCCCTCCATTGATTCGGCCACGTCCTTGCTAATAGCTATTTTTTTCTTTTGTTTTTCCATACACCAAAAGCCAATTTAAAAGAATGAAAGAAATGGAAAATTCTAAAATTTTGGCCAAATGTCAAATTCTTTTTGGATGGATATTAAAAAATCTACAACAAAACTCTTCTTTCTTTAATGTATGGCCGACCCACTCCTTGGCTTATTATAGAATTTTTTGTTTGATTCAATTGGTGGGTCCCACATCTTTGTTTAATTGTACTTTTGGCCCAAATTTTTTCTTATTTGCATTTTTTACCCCAAAACTTTCTTTAATTTATTTTGTCTATTCTGATTAGATTCATGTCACGACCCGTTCCAGCAGTCGGATCGTGACGGTCCTAGGGCACGGGAGATGCCAATGGCGACCGGCACCCGTAGAACCCAGTATCAATCACATTCACAATATACATATATATTTATCACAGCAGAATAAAACTTATCCATCATCTGTTACACATGGCATATATATATA